>JBBPBX010028105.1:0-36809 GCA_038048925.1 Garcialebias charrua
AAAAGTTGATATTTTGCGGCTCGACGTTGCTCGACGCATCGCAACAACCAATCGGGAGAGCCTCTGCTATGTGATTACACAACGACAACGGGACTTTTTTTGGACTTTTTAAACTTACCCCATCGAGCCTCCATGAATTGGAACCAGACTCCGGTAAGAAACTTGGAATTTTTACAGTTGCTGCTGTCCGCTCCAGCGTACGATCACCCCAAACATAAAAAAAACGTTTTAATCTCAACAAAGACTGTCGGAGCTGCAGTTCGGCTCGTAGAAAACCCACTCCAGTAGTAACGAGGCTCACGTGCTGCTGATTTTATCTGCCAGCAGCATGAAACACAACAACTGACCCGGAAAACGAGCTAGACTCCCTCCTCTGCCTCCCCCCAGTGCGCGTCATCAGACGCGTCTCAGTGTCTCCCAGTGTGACCGTGACAAGCGGCCAAAAGGGGTCGGCAGGAGCGTTCTGACAATTTAGGTGGGTACCCGGCATAACTCAATCTTTAAAATTCAGCATATCTGAATTACTTTAATACACACACTCTAATAGTAAACAATCTGGGATATTTTCTCTTGATGCAGAGAAAGTCTTTGACCAAGGGACTGGAAATAACTAGGGATGCACGATATCAGCATGGTATCAGTATTGGACGATACAACGTTAAAGTTAAATATCAGACATGGGCCAGTCCATCAAAATAACTCACCAATATAAAATATGTTATTTTTGTGTGACAACCCAGAGACAAAGATGCCTGCAGCGGCAGCACAAGGTGATAATGTCACGCGCAACTACCTGATCTGATCACGGCGAAGAGGAAGAAGTTAAAATGTCGGCAGTGTGGAAGGTTTTTTTCTGTTCAGGATGGCGGATTCTGGAGATTTGTGGACTATGTTAAATCTCGCTGTATCGTCCCCAGTCAGAGATATTTTTCAGACGTAGCCTTACCCAAGTTACAAGCTATCATTTCTGACATCATTGAGAAGCTAATAGCTGATAGCATGACTTGTTGGGTGAGTTTTACCGCAGATATTTGGACGTCGTGTTAACCCCGTTAGCATGATTAGTCTTACGGCACAATGGATAGACAAAAACTTTTAACTTAACAAGGCTGTCCTTCATGCACAGGAGTACAGAGGATTCCACACTGCAGCTAGGAACCTGGAAAAAGCCTCCACAAGTGAGACAGCATCACAGGTGGCTAATGCTAATAAATAACATTTAACACTTTTCATTTAATATACAGTAAGTGCTATGCATACCATATGGCTGTTACTGAATATGTGTGTAGTGGACCTAACCTTGGTCTACTTGAGATGCGGATTACACCTTCGTCTCTTTGAACTGTCCCAATAGCCGTGTTTCCATCAAGGTTTCTAGCTGCGCATTTTGAAGTATCGCAGCAGAAAAGCTTAATGGAAACGGCAAAATCCGTATTTACTTCCTCAAATTCGCCAAAAAGTTTATACGCTCGCTTGAGGTGGTTTTTGGGAGCTTCGAAAATGAGCAGATGCGCAAAACGACAGATGGAAACAGATTTTCCGACACAGTTCTGCCGTAGCGAACATTCACGTCACGTGACGTTCAGCTGTTTCCGCTCCGGACAACATGTAACATCGCTAAAACTAGTTGGCATGACAGAATAAATACAACTTGCCCGATAGCAACACGTACCTGAAATATTCTCTCCATTTTGACGAGATGTGTGGCCGGGTTCTGTTTTCAACCGCTACTTCCTGTTTACTGTAGACATGCGACAAGACTATTTTTATTCTTTAATTTTGTCCTAATACAAATATAATCAAAGCATTCACCTGTGTATTCATATGAGAAGTTGTTGTACTTTACAATATGTTTTACGATCACATGTGCTGGTTTATTCTGCACCAACGATGGTGCTCAAGAACTGTGTGAAAGGTGAAGGTCCGGGTCGGAGTGGCCTGGCAGTTTTGTTTAGAAATGGAAATACAGTTAATCAGTTGTTGTCATGAGAATGGCTTCAGAACTCCTTGTCTTCCTCCAAACGATTTATTTCTGTTTCTGGCTGCTTCTACTTTCACCTTGAATCCTGATAACGTCAAAGTGAACTCTTTGACGTGACTAACTCCCTTCCACTGGTCCACGACCAATCAGGAGACTGAATATCTGATGTCAACACTTTTGGTAAAAAGCGTTCACTTCCTTGATAGTTCAGTTGGAACGGTCAGTTCTCGAGAATGCTGGAATGTAAAACATTCTCTCTAAGCTGTGGACGTTTGGTCAGATGCCAATTAGACCTGCGTTTCTCAGCCAGGGTTACAACAAAGCTTGCTGTAACTCACTCAAGCCAAGAGCTCTAATTTTGAAAGAATTTTCCTTTCTGAAAGTTTTATTTTGAAACCAATCAGGACGTGGCATTGTTTTCTGCCGGGAAAGGCGAGCTTCAACGATACGTTGAATCAGTAAACACGCTGAAGTTCAACTGGACTTTTACTGGACCCACGATCCGTTTATGTCCATGACTGCTTCTCAGCTCTTATCACCAGAGACGTGAAGGTCACCAGGTAAAGAGTCGCTGATGGTTTACTGAGCGTGTGAGGAAGTCCAGCTGGATCTCGTTTGGGAAAAGTGTCAGCCTGGTTACACTCAAAATAATTAACTTCCTTTAAACTTCCATCTCTCCATCCTTGACCAATGTCTTTTCCTCCTACCCAAATCTCATTTTAAGCTGGTAACTAAATTTTAAGCTAAGAGCCTACAGATAAAAGTAATATGTCAACTCATTACTTATGTCTGTTGTATTTAATTTGTAAGAAATTGAAATCAGTCAATCAAGTGTAATGGTGTTAAATTTAGTGATTTATTATAATAATAATAATAATAATAATAATAATAATAATAATAATAATAATCATTTTATTTAAAAGCGCCTTTCATGACACCCAAGGACACTTAACAAACCAACACAGTGAATACAGAGCAAACATTATCAGCGACAAATTGAAATATAAAATACATAAAGGATATAAAATGGAAGATAAAAATACATTTAGTAAAGTTAATGATAAGCTAGTCTAAAGAGATGGGTTTTCAGGGCAGTCTTGAACAGAGAAAGGGAGGTGGTGTTTCGAAGGTCGGGCGGTAGAGCGTTCCAGAGGTGAGGGGCAGAGCAGGTGAAGGCCCTGCTCCCCATGGTGGAGAGGCGGGCAGAGGGTACATGGAGTTGTAGTGAAGAGGAGGACCTGAGAGAGCGTGATGGGATGGAGATTTGTAGGAGGTCAGATAGATAAGGAGGGGCAAGGTTGTGGATAGCTTTGAACGTGAGAAGTAGAATTTTGAAGATGATGCGTGATTTAACCGGGAGCCAGTGGAGCTGCTGCAGGACAGGAGTGATGTGGTTATAGTAGGAGGTTTGAGTGATGACACGGGCAGCTGAGTTCTGGACCATCTGTAACTTGTGGAGAGATTTGTTGGGGAGGCCGTAGAGAAGGGAGTTGCAGTAGTCAATACGGGAAGTCACAAGACTGTGCACCAGGATGGCTGTGGAGCGGGGCGTGAGAGAAGGACGGAGACGGTTAATATTACGGAGGTGGAAATAGGCAGACCGAGTAATATTGTTGATGTGTGAAGTGAAGGAAAGAGTGGTGTCGAGGATGACACCGAGGCTCTTGACCTGAGGGGAGGGGGATAGCAGAGAGTTGTTAAGGGGGACGAGAAGATGTTCTGATTTTGAAATAGAGTTTTTGGTACCGACGAGAATGACTTCTGTTTTGTTGCTGTTTAGTTGAAGGAAATTGTTAGAAAACCAGTGATTAAGCTCAATGAGACAGTCGGTGAGGATGGAGGGCGGGTGGGTGGAGTTAGGTTTTGATGACAGGTAGAGCTGCGTGTCATCAGCATAACAGTGGAAATGGATGCCATGTTTGCGGAAGATGTGGCCTAGAGGAAGGAGGTAAATGATGAAGAGGAGGGGTCCGAGGACAGAGCCTTGGGGGACACCCGTGGAGACAGGGGAAGACTGGGAACGGAAGGATTTAAGCTGAATGAATTGAGTGCGGTCAGAGAGATAGGAGGTGAACCAGTCTAACGGGGTACCTGAGATGCCGATGGAGGTTAGTCTGTTGAGGAGGATAGAATGACAGATGGTGTCGAAGGCAGAACTTAGATCAAGAAGAATGAGGATGGACAGAAGACCAGAGTCAGCAGCAAGAAGGAGGTCGTTAGTAATTTTTACTAGGGCTGTTTCGGTGCTATGGTGGGGGCGAAATCCAGATTGAAACTCTTCATAAATGTTGTTGTTGGACAGGTGTGAGTGAAGTTGACTAGCAACAGTTTTTTCAAGGATCTTGGAGATGAAGGGCAGATTGGAGATCGGACGAAGATTACTGAAGTTGGTGAAGTCAAGACCTGGTTTCTTGATGATGGGGGTGATGGCAGCAGATTTGAAGGCTGTGGGAACAATGCCAGAGGTTAGGGAGGAGTGGATGATATTAGTGATGATAGGGAGCAGAGACGGGAGACAGGATTTAACAAGAACTGTGGGGAATGGGTCAAGTTGACAGGATGAGGACTTGGACTTGCTGATAATGTCAGCAATGTTATCAGCAGAGGGGAGGGAGAAGACAGAGAAAGGGAGGGAGGGAGGGGGGAGTTCAACAAGGATGCTGGGGGCAGTATTTGGTCCAAGGTGTTTATGAATTGAAATAATCTTTTCATTGAAATATGACATAATGGAGTTGCAAAATTCTGTGGAAACCATGTGAGAGGGCAGGGAGTTAGGAGATGAGACAGAACGGTGGAGGAGAGAGAACAATGTTTTTGAATTACCAACATTAGAACTGATGATGTCAGAGAAGTAGCTGGATTTGGCTTGAGAAATACTGTTCTTGTAATGGACGAGGTGGTTTGCATAAAGTTCCTTGTGAATTGTGAGACCGGATTTTTTATAAAGACGCTCTAGCCGCCGACCTTTTGTTTTCAGGGATCGGAGTGCTGGAGTGAACCAGGGTGCAGAGTTGGAGAAGGAAACAGTCCGGGTTTTCAGGGGAGCAACAGAGTTAAGGATGTTGGTTAGGCTGGTGTTGTATAATGTGACAAGATCATCTGGGTTGGAGGAGCTGAAGGTGGAGAGGGTATCATTAATATGAGATAAGAGAGTGTCATGGTTGATATTCTTGATATTACGGAAGGAAAGAGTGCGTTGAGGTTTATCTGAGGAAAATTTAAGATTAACATTGAATGAAATCATCAGGTGATCAGTAAATGGGAGTTCATCAGAAGAACAGTTAAGAGGAGAAAGTCCAGAGCAGCAGAGTAAGTCCAGGGTGTGGCCCTTCTTGTGTGTTGGGAAGTCGATGAATTGTTGAAAGCCACAGCTATCCAGGCAAGATGTGAAGTCTCTGGTGAGGGGGTTGTTCAAATCATCAAAATGAACGTTGAAATCCCCCAGCAGGATAACATTGGGTGAAAGAGCTGTTAAATGGGCCATTAATGCAGCAAAGTCATTCATGAATGAGATGTTCACTTTTGGAGGGCGGTAAAGAGTGGCAACAACAGTTGGAGTGGGTCCAGCCAGCATGCAAACACTGCACTCAAAAGAGGAGGAGGGAGGGGGGTGAACCGGAGTGACCTTCCAGTTCTCGCGGTGAATCATCGCGAGACCTCCCCCTTTGCCTGAGGCCCTGGCCTTTGCGGTGAAAACAAACCCCGGTGGGGTAGACTCGTTCAGATGAAAAAAGTCATTTTGTTGTTGCCACGTTTCTGTTAAGCAGATGAAATCCAGTTTTCGGTCAGATATTATATCGTGAACAAGCTGACCTTTGCCCGTGAGGGAGCGAACGTTCAGAAGTCCAAACTTTACGGAGAAGGCGGAGGTAGTGATTGGAGCGTTAGCCGACCGTTAGCCGACCGTTTTATTTATTGTTAAATAAAAGGCAGTGTCTCTGACACGTAAACTATATTTAACGTTTCCTTCGTCACTTTATGGTTTTCTGGTTTATTATCCATCATAAATGATCACAGAAGTGTTATGGTAAACCTGAAAAAGAAAATAACTTGTGAATTACTATTCAACCTGAATACCGTAAGTAATTAATTAAGGTAAAGTGTGTCAGTTCAACACTGACTCATATATCTTACATGTGTCACCAGCTCTTACAGCTGTTACACAATTTTTGTAGCAAACAAGCCTAAATAAGAGGGCTATGTTCAGACAAAGGAACATTTATAAAATATTGTTATCGATTATCGTCCAAATAAGTTTTAACATATCAACATATCGGATATCGGCCAAAAATCCAATATTGTGCATCCCTAGAGCTAACCATCTGCTGTGTTTGTGTTCTGTGTTTGAGGCCAGTGGAGATTCAACACAATCTGCTGGCATCCTTTTTTATTAATTGGCTTTTTTAATGAATGTGAATATTTCCGTTCAGTTCCCTGAAACGACTTTTCTGTTGGGACTTGGCACTATAAAAATAAAATGAATTGAAGTTTGGTTTCAGATTAAATTTCATCTCATGGATTAACTATACTCAGGTCATTCTGCCTTTGTCTCCACCAACAATCAAAACATTTCCATCTTGAGCGAGGTTCAACAGGGATGTCCCCTCGGCCCTCTGCTATTTGATCCGACTACTGGGGCGGCCGTGGCGTAGTGGTAATGGCAGTCGTCCCCCAATCGGAAGGTTGGAGGTTCGAATCCCGGTTCCCCACACCATGTGTCGTTATGTCCCTGGGCAAGACACTTAACCCCGAGTTGCTCCCGGTAGGACTGGAAAGGCGCCTTGCATGGCAATCTGCCGCTACCGGTGTATGAATGTGTGTATGAATGGGTGGATGGTTGGTATTGTAAAGCGCTTTGGGGCCCCTCATCTGGGGCTGGAAAGCGCTATATAAATAAGCTCCATTTACCATTTACCATTTACTGAACACATGGCGACCCACAGTAGCAATATCTGTTATTGTGTTTATGTGATCATTCAATAAAAGTTTTCTTGAGTAACATGTTTCAAACATTGTCAAGAGTTAAATTGATGTGCGGCTCATTTCTATTGTTTACACACAAACTACAGCTCTAACATGAGTGGTTGTGTTCAGAAATATTTTGGAGGGAGTTTTATTACCGGTATGCAGAAAGATGATATAGTTGTAGCTGCTATCAGTGACTGTATAAATAAATAATGACAAGCATGTATTAGACATGTGTAAATAGATTTTCTATCAGCGTTATGGAGAGGGTGAAATAATCTTGTTCTTCCTCACACTCAAGTGTGTCTACCAGCATGCCTTGTTGTTGTTATTTTATGCAACGCCTGACTAAGTACATAATTATTAAGTATGCTGCATTCAAGTAAAGTTCAAAATGCAAAAATATTGCAGTGTACCCTAATCACTAAAGCGTACCATTTAGTAAGTGGAATGTAGTGAGAGAACGAGAACATTATCCGCAAACTAATAAAATCTGACGTTGCCTAACGTATGATGGGGTTAAAATGGTTTTCTCACCTCAGAAGTGGGTGTGGTCTCTGTTTCCACAGAGTGCTGTGCTTGGATGGTTTGGACTTGCTGGACCAGGAGGTCACAGTACAGACGCAGTTCAGACATCTTTGTCTTGAGACAGTCTGGACCTGAGAGCAGAAGCACACAAAAAAATACAAATCATTCATGAAGGTTCATACTTTACATCAAACTTTAAAAGGACACGTTTTTGTTTTTTAAACATTATAAAAACAGTCAAAACTTTGGCTCAAACAGTTTCAGCATCAATTAAGCCTAAAATATTTTACAACATGTTTGATTATTTAATGTAGTTTTTCATGTGGATAAATCCTCCTGACTGTTGTGAGTAAAACCAAAATGAACTCGAGCATGAAACGCTCAAAAGTGGCTGAAACCAAAATATTTTCCACTCCAAGTCCGACACGTTTCATCTTCAGACCTCTGTGTTTGTGGCTTTCCAGGGCTCCAGCTTTAGATGATCCCAAAGCCACCAGCCACCGCTGTCTCTCTGCAGCGTTCACAGCTCGCACGTAGAAATGCTGCTCGCCAGGAATGATCAGCTCCAGACGTGTCGAGTCCGTCGGGTGAACTGAAACATAAAGTGTGAGCAGCGCGTGACGGATGTGTTTACCTTTACCACCCCATCACTAAGAACAACTGAGGTGTACAACCTTTAATGTCACACACGGACATCTTGATGGATCCTTTGCTGCCTTTGCCGACGTCGTCCTCGCTGTCGTAGTACGAGATGACTCCATTCTCGAGGACAAACCAGCGAGGCTGCCAACCTGGAGACAGGAAGCAGACACATTCACCAGAATACCAAAATAAAACAAGATGGCAAAGGACAATCAAATCAGTCCAACCAAAATCTACCTCCAGATTGAACAGTGAGCTTTGAATAATATTTATGCGAATGCTGAGTCAGCATTGTTTATAGTTTTTTTTTAATCAAACTACATCCACATCTATTTTTATTGTTTTTATATCAAAAGTCTACTTGAGAAGGATTAATGTTGACTTTTAGTCTTTGTAATTTTTATACTTTTCAAATTGCCTATCTTCATTTAAAACAAATTTCCCCATAGAAAAACATTGTTCTTATTTGATCCATTTTTGTTTTTTATGCTACTCAGCTTTTTTTTTTATAGAGTTCTGCCACTTTTGGCTTTTAGCTCCCAATTTGATTGTTTTGAATTTTTGCAATCATCTAGCTAGTTTTAAGGTTTTGGCTAATGTTGCTGTTTTTAGTTTAAACCTATATTTAAACGATTATTGGTGTTAGTGAGGGTTTGGGCATTTTCTAATATTTACCGGTACCTGTTGGTTTGCATACATTTAAACCAAAATATTGCTAATTTTAGCTTTTACATTCAGGTTTGTAGTTTATCCATTTCCCCGCTAAATTTAGCTTGTGTTGCTTCAACAGGCTCTACATTCTTCAGCTTGTTTTCTGATCCTTTTAGCTTGTGTTCTGTTCATTACAGCTTTTTTTAGTTTAACAACAAAAACAGCTACAGTAACTCCTCAACCTGAAAATCAATGACTGTATGACAGACTGGTGACATAAGGAGGGATCATTTATAAACATTAGGACATTTTAGGCAGGTTTTCAGTCTACATATTGTGGACAGTGTACACACTAAGATTTTGCACGTGAAGCTGCTGGTTTGAAATGTTTGGTAAATGCTGACAGCAAATCAGCTGCTGTTTACATGCAGGTGAACACACCTACAACAAGCTGCAGGTCGGTAAACATCAGAGTTTCTCCTGAGTTACTGACTGAAGAGCTAATCAATAAAGTGACGGCTCTCCCCTTTGGCTTTGCTGTGGAAACTTACAGTGATGCTTGAAAGTTTGTGAACCTTTAGAATTGTCTATATTTGTGCATAAATATGGATTAAAACATCATCAGATTTTCACACAAGTCCTAAAAGTTGATAAAGAGAACGCAGTTAAACAAATGAGACATACAGTACTTGGTCATTTATTTATTGAAGAAAATGATCCATTGCATATCTGTCAGTGGTAAAAGTATGTGAACCTCTAGGATTATCAGTTAATTTGAAGGGGAAATTAGAGTCAGGTGTTTTCTATCAATAATAATAATAATAATAATGTCACATTTGTCATCTGTGTATGTTTCCATACAAGACGAAATTAGTCTCTGCATTTAACCCAACCACCACCATGTGATGATGATCAGAAGTGAGTGTTTGATTTAAAGAACAGGATCTATCAAAATAATAATAATAATAATGAATTCAATTTATAACGCGCTTTTCATTAGTGAAAATCTCAAAGTGCTACACACATCGAATGCTACACACATTCATACACCGGTAGCGGCAGACTACCATGCAAGGTGCTTTCCAGTCCTACCGGGAGCAACTCGGGGTTAAGTGTCTTGCCCAAGGACACAACGACACATGGTGTGGGGAACCGGGATTCGAACCGCCAACCTTCCGATTGGGGGACGACTGCCATTACCACTACGCCACGGCCGCCCGCTCTTCACAACATGTTTGTGGAAGTGGATCACAGCAGGAACAAGAGATTTCTGAGGAGCTCAGAAAAAAAGTTGTTGATGCTCATCGGGCTGGAAAAGGTTACAAACCATCTGTAAAGAATTTGGACTCCACCAATCCACAGTCAGACAAACTGTGGACAAATGGAGGAAATCATTTGACCATTGTTACCCTCCCCAGGAGTGGTGGACCAACAAAGATCACTTCAAGAACAAAGGCTGGAATAGTCAGCGAGGTCACAAAGGACCTCAGCAGCTGAAGGTCTCTCTCACATTGACTAATGTTAATATTCAAGAGTCCACCATCAGGAGAACACTGAACAACAATGGTGTCATGGCAGGGTTGAAGGAGATCACCAGAAACTGAAAGCAAAGGTTCACAATCACATACTTTTACCACTCACAAATATGTAATATTGGATCATTTTCCTCACTAAATAAATGATCAAGTATAATAATTTTGTCTCATTTATTTAACTGGGTTCTCTTTTTCTACTTTTAGGACTTGTGTGAAAATCTGATGATGTTTTAGGTCAAATTTATGAAGAAATCTAGAAAATTATAAAGATTCACAAACTTTCAAGCACCACTGTATCTCAAGCATCACTTGTATGTTACTGTATCTTTACTATTTTATTATTTATTATATTACTTGTATTAAATTTTCTGTTCAAACTCTAAACAACAAATGCAGACTAATTTGTTTCTACTTTTTATTATTAAAGAACAGAAAACTCAAATGTCACTGAAATAACTTGAAACTAGGGATGCACCGATAAATCGGCCGGCCGATCAATCGGCTCCGATTTCCTTAATTTGGGGAGATCGGTGATCGGCCGATCTTTAAATGAGAAGCCGATTTTATCTACCGATTTTATCTGCCTCAGCAAAGGTTGGAAAATCCTGAAAATTTAGGGTGCATTTTGACCTTTTAACACCTGAAAATCTGTATCGGCCAAAATCGGAATCGGCAGGTCAGACTTTCTAAAAATCGGTAATCGGTGATCGGCCAGAAAATTGAAATTGGTGCACCCCTACTTGAAACTGACAAAAGTACCTAAAATAAAATAAAAAAGTAAACTCTTGGAAATCAGTCGTTACTTTTGAGTTTTGGTTCATCACGACTGTATAAGAAAACTAAACTGGCCTTGACTAGAAGTATGGTACCCCTAGAACAATATATGTTTAATAACTAAATGATTTCCCCACAGTGACATGTTAAACTAGATGTGTCCTGTGATCAACATCTCCAGTGTCTTCAGTCTGTTTAAAGGGTGAGAGGTAGTCACAGGGCTGTTTGGTGTCATGGTGTGAACCACACTGAACATGGACCTCAGGGAGCTGAGGACAGAGCTTACAAAGACGATGACTGACATCATGTTAAAGATAAAGACTATCAGATCATCTCCAAGCAGCTGATGTTCCTCTGAATACAGCTGTGCAGATTATCCAGAAGTTTGAGGTCCACAGGACAGGAGACAGTCTCCCTGGACTTGTCCACAAGAGGACAACTGAAGAGACATTGGAAGTTGTTTTAAGCTTTTTGGTACCGTTCATATTAGTCTCTTCAAAAAGATTAGAGGTGAATTAAATGTTACAGGTCATCAGTGTCTGAACATCTGTGGACCGAGCTGAAACATCTGGAGAAGGAACCATTCTCCAAGCAGTTGGAGCAATTTGCTTATGAGGAGTGGACCAGAACACTCGAGGACCAGAACACCTGTGGACAGGTGGACCAGAACATCTGTGGAGCAGAACACTCGTGGAGCAGAACACCTGTGAACAGGTGCAGTTGTATCAGAGTGAGTTTTGATTGTCTCAAAAAGTTGAGCAACAAAACATTAAGAGTTATTGTCTATTTTTGTCCAGAACAGTTTCATGTTTGTTTTTATTATTATTATATTATTATATTGAACCAAAAACAAAGGTGCATTATCACTTTCAAGTTATTTCAGTTAAAGGTGAACTATGTAGTTTCTGCAGGCCGCTTGGACTTAGAAAAATTTCCAGCAGGTGAAAGCATTCTGCTCCCTCCCCTCGGAGCCATATATGACTCTGAGGGGGAGCCACAGTCCGTTCTCTGTTGGACTTGAGTTCTGCTCCGCCCCCTGCTGTGTGTCCGCTCGGAGCGCTTCAATATTCTGTGATTATATGTTAAAAAAACGTTTTAAAAATACTGTATAATAAAACCATGAATCACTGGTCCTACAACACAAAAACCAGCAGAAATCAGCAGAGGTTCACGAAGCAACGTTGGACATGATTTAATTCGCTCGTGACTTCCTCTTTCTGTCAGTGCAGGTCTGGAATGCTCCGCCCCCACTACATGTCCTGTCTGCGCTGCGAATTTCTGTGAATTATATGTTAATAAAACGTTTTAAAAATATTATAGAGCACTTGTCCAACAACACACAAACCAGCAGAAATCAGCAGAGCTTCAGGAAGCAACGTTGGACATGAATTAATTCGCTCGTGGTTTCCTCATGTCTGTCAGTCGATGTCTGGAATGTCTGGAATGCTCCGCCCCCACTACATGTCCTGTCTCTGCGCTCCGAAGTTCTGTGATTATATGATAATATAATGTCCTAAAAAATATAATAAAACCATGAATCACTCGTCCAACAACACAAAAACACCCTGAAATCAGCAGAGCTTCACCAGCCACTTTGGACATGATTTAATTTGCTCGTGAGTCGTGACAAATCAATTTCCTCATTCCTGTGAGTGAGGATGAAGCGATCACTTGACTTTTGGCAAAAAAACAAAATAAAAGTCCAGCTCTGGGATGAAGAAGGGATATTTAATACATTTGTGTCACATACAAATCAGTCCTGCATCGCTTTGCAATCCTTTGAATGAGAACGAGGGCGCTGCGGCTGGGACAGGCGGGGGCGTGGGTTGGGGCGTGACAAACAACTCTGTTTTTATTGGCTGGTCATTGTCCGGGTCACTCTGTGTTTTCAGTGTTTTTATAAATGCTGATAGAGAAGCAAGGGGACTATAGTTTTTTTCAGAGATTACTTTGTCTAACATCAGTTTGTCAGTAGATAGTGACAGAGTGAAGAAATATGTTAAAAATATATTGTTAGAAAAGTTACAGACTACATTACAAAGTTACATAGTTCAGCTGTAATGTTATTGGTGCAAAATACAGTATTCAAGTCAGCTTTAACTTGGTGAATTGTTCTGAATTTCTTTAACAAACAGATGCCAAAGAGTGTGTCCATATTGTTGCTGCTGCCTCTCTGCTCCCCTCAGAGGATCTGAGTCTGGTTTGTGGCTGTCCCAACAACCCTCCTGGCTAATAATCAAGTGTTCATAACGAAAACACCACCAGAGAGTTTGTGTGTGCACGTGTGTGATTTCTGCATGGACAGAGAGAATATGTGCACAGACTCTGCAGGCCATTGTTGTCACAGCACGTTGGCTTCACAGCACAGTGTGGGAAGTTTTTAAAAGTTAGAGGAGCAGGTTGGAGAAGTGTCTCCAGTTTGATGCTGGGTCCTATTCCTGCAGGTGAGGGGAGGAGTTTATCATGCCTGTCCTAAAACACATCTGTTTTCACCATTTTACACCTTTCCAACACAAGATCCATGCAAGGTGTAGCCATGTTAAAGTAAATGCATGGAAGAATACTCAGAGAGTCTTTATTGTCATTTGCACCGCATGTGGTACATGTGATGAAATGAGATTATGTACACGGGGTCCCAGTTACATCCAACAACAAATGCAAGAGAAAAACAGTAATAACATCTAGGATATGAACTAAGAAAAACATCCAACTAGAAATACACTAAGCCCTAGAGTAATAGAAAAACATCATTACAAACAGCAGCACGAACATGAGTCTTTATGAGCAGATGGTCACAGATGAACACAGCAACAAGAAAACAGATCAGCATCAGCATGATGTGATATTTCACAGTGATTATTCTTATTATTTATTTATTCATGAGTCTAACAGCCTCAGGGTAGAAGCTGTTCCTCAGTCTAGTGGTTCTACATTTGATGCTCCTCAACCTCAGTCCTGAGGGGAGTGGGGCAAAGAGTGTGTGTGCTGGGTGAGTGAGGTCTTTCATGATGCAGGTGGCTCTTTTCCTGCATCTCCAAGTGTAAATGTCTATGATGGTGGGGAGACTGACTCCAACAGTCCTACTGAGTCAATAAAAACATTTAGCTAAAATTATGCCACACACAATGAGCAGGGGAAGACTCTCAGCTACTACCACATCAAATCTTACCACATCAAATTTGTTAAACTGAATGAGTTTTATACATTTCGGTGTTTGATACATTAGGCTGGCTGGGGTGGCCGTCTTGAACTGGTTTGACTCCAGCAGTAAATTTGTTTTGGATGTGATTAAAGCTGGTGCGGTGGTAGTGAAGAGTCGTCAAAAACACAAATCTGAGCACCGACTGGGTGTTTAAAACTGGCACAAGAGGCAGCCAGCGACATGCATTCCTTCAAGGGGTGCTGCTTTCATTTACAGATCAAATCTGTGATTTTAGAGACCATCCTTCATCCAGGGGGTTCTGGGAATCACTGTTTTAAATGTTTCATTTCTCCATCAGCAAACAGCCCAGGTGTGTTTATTTCCTGTCTATTTGCATCTAAATCAATTATTATTTGAACAAATGTTCTAAATTTTGGTCAAATCACTTTTTAAAACACCTTAAAATCTTTTCATGGCCTTTTTAAATGAAGTGTAAGTTTTCTATATCTTTCTGGGAATACATAAATACAGGTAAAATGTTTAATAATAATAGTCTTTATCTCTTTACATTATGTTTTTATTATTTTATATTTCTTTGACATAGTAAAAATAAGAGTTTTAGTTAAAAGAAGTTTACTCATTTGTAAGGTGCAATTTTTAAAGTGTTTGTGTTCAGTCATTAATGAATGTTTGTAATAAAACCTTGAACCATCTCTTCTGACAGGATGTTCTTCTTCAAGACATTTTTAATCCTGTTTGTTTGGTATAAACAACTGCAGGCTAGCTTTAGCCGCCAGCATTTCAAATTAACTCCCTGACGACTAGTTACACAGACATTTAATAAATAAATCAGAAGTCCGACAGAGGACTCGCCTACCTGTCATGTAATTAGTCCACTTGTGCAAAATCCCCTCCATCATTTGTTGAAAGCTCGGCTAATGTTGTAGCTAGCCTGTTAGCTGTTCGCTGACGGTCACCGTCTCAAAGACGGAAAAATGTCAGAAAATGTCAGTCATGAGTAACTTCTGCTCGTCTCAACACATACAAATCTGTTTCCGAGCAATAAATGATGCTGTTAGCGAGAATAAATCCAGCAGCGGTGCTCTGTCAGTGATGAAACTCAGCTGAAACAAATGTCAACAAACTGCAGCGCAGCTACGGAACCCTGCAGGGGACATTTCACAAGGTGATGGTCCTGCATGATGGTTCTGGAGATGGAAGCGATTAGTTTTGAGCCTCAAAATTTTAAATTATCCTACCTTTACTCAAGTAACTAGTAACTGTCCTATTTTGAAAAAATAAAAATATTAAAAATCTAATAAATATATTCTTGATTAGCAGTTCAAGTATTTTAAAGAGACAAATATTCCCAGTTTTGTTCTTTACTTTTCTGCAATTAGATTATTTTCTTTTACAGTTTTGCAGATTATAAACATTACCTCAATCTAAATAAAAAATAATTGCCAGATCCAATGTATAGATTATAGAGTAAGTAAGTGAGGTAAGTAAGTGAGTTAAAAAAGTGAATGAGTGAATGAGGTGAATGAAGGAAGGAAGGAAGGAAGGAAGGAAGGAAGGAAGGAAGGAAGGAAGGAAGGAAGGAAGGAAGGAAGGAAGGAAGGAAGGAAGGAAGGAAGGAAGGAAGGAAGGAATCCATCCATCCATCCATCCATCCATTCATCAAGCAAAAAAACAAACAAACAAAAAGCCAGGATATATTTTTTGTTCTCTATTGAATTTTCTAAAATACTTTAGAATTTTTATTTTTTAGAAAATGCTCAACCATTGACATTTAATGTAAATAACTTGTTGGAAATTTATCAGAAAACCCTAAAGTTTAAATATATAAAGTTTAGTCAGGAAGTTCTGTTCAGAAGGTCTAAACTGTTTAAAAAACCTAATCAGCATGAAGGGCCATGAAATGTGTTTTTAATCACAACAAAGAAAAGTTGATTTTGTTTTCACTGAGCTTGTGTTAAAAAAAAAGAAATTAAAATGTCCTTATGTAACAGAGATGTACTAAGTAAAGTTTAATGAATTTCACCAACACTGATGTGCAGTTATTAGTTCTCTGAAGCTGGTAGTTTGGCACAGTTGCATGTGAAGGGTCCACCTCTATCCCAGGAAAGCAGGTGGAGACAGGTGCAAGTAGAACCATCCTACACACAACAGCGGTTCAAAGCCATATTTAGACTAAATTAACTAACCTGCTGAGAAAAAAAATCCCCATAGACGCTCTGACGGTCCACTGAGAGATGAGACGGTGAATTGGGAAGCTGGTTGGCAGCGGCTGTGAATTTCTTTCTTTCTTTCTTTTTTTTTTTTTTTTGGTCATTTACTCTTTATTTATACAGGTAGTCTCATTGAGTCACGAGTACCGGTACTCATTTTCAAGAATGGACAGAAGGTTGCAGAGGGTGATAATGAATCAGGAAATGATTTTGGTGGGATGGAAGAGAACTGTACAGTAATGGAAATGAAGAGGATTGGAGGAAGGTGGCGTCAAAAAACAGGAGAACGTGGAAAAAGCAGAGATCAGTGGAAGACAATTAAGATCCAGAAAATTGTAGGATATTTGGTCAGTGTTAAACTGACACACTTTACCTTAATTAATTACTTGTTCAGATTCACGGATTCTATTTCTTTTCAGGATTGACATAACAACTTTGTGTGATCATGAATGATGAAAGTAAACCAGGAAACCATAAAGTAAATGGTAAATGGAGCTTATTTATATAGCGCTTTCCAGCCCCCTATGAGGGGCCCCAAAGCGCTTTACAATACCAACCATCCACCC
This sequence comes from Garcialebias charrua, assembly GCA_038048925.1. Taxonomy (NCBI): domain Eukaryota; kingdom Metazoa; phylum Chordata; class Actinopteri; order Cyprinodontiformes; family Rivulidae; genus Garcialebias; species Garcialebias charrua. The sequence continues at coordinate 17,016 of JBBPBX010028105.1, forward strand.
ATTCATACACACATTCATACACCGGTAGCGGCAGACTGCCATGCAAGGCGCCATCCAGTCCTACCGGGAGCAACTCGGGGTTAAGTGTCTTGCCCAGGGACACAACGACACATGGTGTGGGGAACCGGGATTCGAACCTCCAACCTTCTGATCGGGGGACGACTGCCATTACCACTACACCACGGCCGCCCCAAGTGACAATGGAAGCGTTAATTATAGTTGGCCTACCAGAGGTACTGCCTTTTATTTAAAATAAATCAACTAAAATTAACATCATGTACACTTGATTGACTGATTTCAATTTCTTGCAAATTAGCTTGTCATAATTGGACAACAGAAACAAGTAAATAAGATGACATTTTTACTTGTACAGTATCTGAAGGTTCTTATTTCTTAAAGTTTAGTTACCAGCTTAGGATGGATAAGGGTTTTAAGAGAAGGAGGAAAGGGAATAAAGAAGTTATCTAAGGAGTGTGTTGACCAGATAACACATCCTCTGTTTGATATTTGCTGGACCCAGTCCGCCTTAGTAAACAATCACAACTCTGTACTTTGTAAAGACGTCCGTCCTTCTGGTCAGAGATGGTTTCTGGTCGTGGAAGCAAAAGGTTGGTTTGTCCAGTTATTTCCAAACTCCGGTCACAGCGTGTTTACAACTCTTAGCTTTCCAGAGTCCGCATCAAACCAAAACAGAGTGATGGCCAGGAGCTCCGGTTCAGCTTTCAGACTCGCACATTCCTCAGAAAGGAATTTCATTCAGTTGGAGCTTAAAATCTTCAAGGCTGATTTACAGCGAAGCGTGCTGTAAATCCTCAGCTAGTGAACAAGTCGTTGACTTCATGACTTTGTTCACCCAGCTTCTTAGGAGAAGAACATCATGGTAGACTCCATCAAAAACTGAGCGTTCAAGGAAGTGAACGCATTTTACTAAAAGTGTTGAGATCAGATATTCAGTCTCCTGATTGGTTTGAAATATATTTCTATCAGTATTACATTACACCCATTATGTTCCATTATTTCTATTCACTTAATTCTGCCTTATAATGTGAAATGTGACACAAGGCAGAACGTTTTTCTCTCGGGCTTTGTTTTCACTAGGGAACAGTTACACGTTTTTCTCTCGGGCTTTGTTTTCACTAGGGAACAGTTACACGCCTGCACAATTCAACAGACCCAACATTTGATGTTTACATTGAAGCTGGTAGTTTATTGGCAGAAAGGAGGGTCACGTGGTAGTGTAGGTGGTCCCAGGGCGGTCCCGAAGCAGTCCAAGGCGGTTCCAGGTTCCAGGAGGCGGTGACGACATCCGGGGTTTTTATAACCGTGGCCCTGCCTTTGAAGGTGTGTGTGTGGACTGTGCTCGGAGTCAGGTCTGTTATTGCTGTAAGGTTTATTCTTATTATGTACAATAAACCTGCATAAACTTGCACATTCGTTTCAGAGCTTCCTTCAACCTTTTGAATTCATAACAGGTTCGTGGACCAGTGGAAGGGAGTTTCGAATTAGAATTATAATATATCTTTATTGGCATCGGCATTGCACCGGGGCACAAAAACATTGCAATTGGCGCACGCCGTCCTTGAGAGGTGACATGCGTACGGAAGCCGCAGCAGAAATTAATCCACGCCGCCAAACAATCAGATATGGAAAAAAAGGAAGGTTACAATTGGATAATCAGTGGTATTCAAAAAAGATTCTATCACATTTTGTCTTAGGACATTCTATGATACAGTCAAAAAACTCTACCAGCTCTTCAAGCACAGATAAGACAAATCACATGTTGCATTTTTGGTGGCAGAGCACTGAGATAAGTCTGTGAGCAATCGTCCAGATGGAGCACACCGTAAGCTACTTTTTTCTTGCTAATTGCTAATATTTCCTTACTTCTAGCCCTTAACTAGCATTTTTTCTTCTTTTCCCTTTTTATTGGTTTTCTCTACTTGTACTTGAATTTTTTGTTTTGCTAGTTGCTTTTCTGCACATTGTAGCTTTTTAACCTAATTTCAACCTTTCCTTGCATTTTTTGGGGGGGGTATTTTCTTTAGCTTTTTTTAATGCTTCCTGCTACTTCACCTTTCAAGTTTTATTAGCGATTGATGCATTTAAAGTATACTCTAGGTTTAAGCAGCTTTCAGCTAAATTATTTAGCAGTCAACATTCACACTGCATTTTCCACAGGAAATGCAATTTCTCTAGTTAGTTTTGTCATCCTATAATAATTTGATAATCTTGTGTTATCTTATTATTATTCGATCAACCTGCGAACAGTTGGTTCAACTCAGTTCGTAAAACCTTAACCACCATCATCTCAAGTCTAAATAATTTAAGAAATAAACTAGTTTAGCTAAATAACAGTAAATTTGACTGGTTCATAAAAAATTTTGTGGTTCCTAGTTCCAATGTGGAACTGTTGGATGTGGCGGCCATCTTGAATTTGGTTGATTCACCACTCCAAAGTGAAAAAAAAAAATCAGTTATGATGGTGCTATATTACGGAGCCCCTAAAGGGACATGGGGAGAGAAAAAAAAACAGATTCCTGAGAAACTAAGTCAGGATCCCGACTTAGTTTCTTGGGATCCCGACTTAATTTCTCAGGATCCCGAGAAAGTTTCTCGGGATCCTGAGAAAGTTTCTCGGGATCCTGAGAAACTAAATGTTAGCTTGCGTGTAGCATCTAACAATTCGGTGAAAATCAACATTTTATAATTAGTTTTTAGTCGGGATGTGCTAACCGCTTGAATAGCGTTCTTTTAAGATACAAATCGATGTGGTTAGACAGTTTAGATGGCTTTTATTGAGTTTTCTAAACTTTAGAGAAATCTCAGTTTTTCTTGTGGGTTCAAATTGTACTTCGACTCAATGCAACGCCTGGAAATGACGTCAAAAGTGGGCTGGTCGCAACGGCGTGCGTCACCACTTTCGGCGAATCAGCGCTCGCCATACGACTGTGTAACTGACAAATCACAGCTCTTGTTTCATCCAGCTTCTTGTTTCATCCAATCACAGCTCGTAAACAGACGTGATTGACACGTAGCTTTTACGTTAGCTTAGCACAGCAGAACACAACTTTACGGACTGTTTACAGCTCATAAACGCTCCACAACCATAGCAAAAATTTCTGGAATATGGCGGCACCACACAACACAAGTCAACTGAGCTTCCTCAGTAAGAACAGCAATTTTAAACCGTTGAAACTCAACGGACATCGATCAGCTTCAAGCAACTTTAAGAAACTAAGTCGGGATCCCGACTTAGTTTCTCAGGATCCCGAGAAAGTTTCTCAGGATCCCAAGAAAGACTTAGTTTCTCAGGATCCCGAGAAAGTTTCTCAGGATCCCGACTTAGTTTCTCAGGATTTTTTATTTTCATTTTCTCCCCATGTCCCTTTAGGGGCTCCGTACTATATAGCACCAACATAACTGTTTTTTTTTTTCACTTTGGAGTCGTGAATCAACTGGTGAATCAGTGGTAAGATGGCCTCTGGTGCCCGCCCTCTCCTTTGGTGTCTCTCTCTCGTCGACAGTCATATTCAACAGGTTCAAAACACATATGCACACTTTTTTTTAAATTCAGACAAAGGTTTGTCTGGATCACCCCTGTGCATTTCTAAATCAACAAGCAACTCACCCTTTCACAATTTATTTTATTAATTTGAACTCGTCTTCAAACAGCATTCAGTAAAAACAAGAAAAGTTCAAGTGGTGGAGAAACACAGGGAAGCATGCTCAGTATATCAGCTAAAACAGAGCTGAGTCTCAGATGCACAAACGTCTGTGGCTCCGAGATCTAGAAAAAACAACAACTTGTGGAAAACATTTTATGACCTGCATTTCAGCGTTTTTAAATCCAAGAGACACACAAACCATGAGAACTGCTGCAGCAGATATTGTTCCAGAGATTCACAGTACAAATAAATAAATAAATAAATAAACAAGCTCTACTCATTTGTCATTTTTTATAACAAAAAAAATAAGAAATTCCAACTCTTTTAAAAGTTTGTCAAATATCACAAAATACCACTGAATAAATAAACAGATCATTGAAATGTTGAGTACGTGTGAGCTTCGTGTTGAAACAGATCATGCAAAGGTAGCAGACTCCTTGACGCCGAACAAACGGGGAACTCAGAGGACGTCATCTGGAGGAAAATACAAAAACGAACTGCAGCTCCATTTCTACTCTCTGACATCAGAGGTCTCCATAAACTGCTTTAATTAAGTCACCTTTGACAACTTCTCCCAAAATGCCAAACATCTCATGAACGAAGGAGAAAAATACTTCTGAGGAGAATGTGAGATCCAAAGTGCAGGTTTCCCCATTTGTGTGAATCTTCTGATTTTATGACTGGTCCCTGTTAAAGTGATCACTTTGTGTTAATGTGTGCACAATAAAATCTACCATTCTTTAATAGAATAGAATAGAATAGAATATATCTTTATTGGCATATTTGCACCAAGGTACAAAGTGTTGCAATTGGCGCGCGCACCATCCTAAGAGGGACGTATGCACGGAAAGCCGCAGCAATATTTAAATTGCGCCGCCAACAATCAGATATGGAAAAAAGTTTGCACATCTCCCGTAGCCTTTCAGGCTAAATTTGCCTGGTGCTCAGAATCTCTGGTGTGAATCAGTCTCAGCTACCATCTCATCAAACTTTAGCTCAAAATCTGTAAAAACAAAAAAGACAGAGTTATAGACGTTTTTGTTTTAGCGTTGGTGGCCATCTTTAATGGCACTGACTCCGAAAGTCAATTGGTTGTAGTTCAGTGATTACTTTCTGACAGTTTCATCTAAATCTGTCCACTGTCTCCAAAGATATTTTAATAAATGGACAAAAACAGTTTGCTTCAGGTGACCCAGTGTTCTGTGGCTATTTACTGAAAGCTGGGTGATAATGTTTTTGCCTATTTGTGGACATTTGATTGCAACATGCCTGAAGACCCAGTGACCATGCTGTTTATTATTGAAAGGCTTAGGGGTGGTTCACAATTTAACATTTTCACAAGCATAAAAAACACATTCTTATTCTCCAAACGCATACATAATGTTGACTTTCACAAAACCTAATATAAATGAAGATGAAACATAAAACCCACGTGCTTACAAGGATTTTGTACTGTTATGACTGGAAACAGCCAAAACATATTCAATGGACATTGGACACAGAAGAGGTTTAACAAAACTTTTATTTAACTAAAACTAAGAGCGTCCAAGCCGGGAGATCCTCTCTGGCTTCTCCCACCTGGCCCGGAAAGTCTTCTCCTGGTTCAGCATCAACAGAAATAAAATTTAAAGAAGAAAAGTTGAAACGAATGGAGGACTGGTGAGTTTGGCCAAAAAGAACAAAACGCCACCCAGGCAGACCCAACCCTGTACAGGGCCGTCGTGTCTCCCAAAGCAACGATCTATCTTACCAAAAGTCCCTAAACAAACAAAATATAAAAACTGGACTACCAACACTCACACAGTCAAAAGTATAACAAAAGTGAAAAGGAGGGGGAAAAAAAGCAACAGTTCCCTCACTGTTGTCCCTAGCTGTCCTCCTCCTGGACAACTGTACAAACATTGCCCTTAGTGTCACCTATAATAAACTCAATTAAGCCCCCACAGGCACAAACACAGGTGTACACCTCCTAAGTCAAAGCTTATGTTTCAGTCAGCACTTAAGGTGTCTTAACACTACACATAACTCTACTTTAAAGCAGTCAGAGTCACTTCAAGAGCTCAAACAGCTCAGCTACTACTCCCCCTGGAACAAACTCACCAACAAGCAGAGAGGGTAGAGATCTCCCTGTGTCAGTACAACACACAACTTTACAGCTGTCAATCAACACTTGGTTTGTTACCTTAAGTGTATCTTCAGCATGTTCATATGAACCTCAGCTGACTTCTGGTGTCTCCTACACCAGCTTTTTACTTGAATCACAAGCCAAATCTTGTGTCCAGCTTCCACACTTGCTCCCAGCAAGTCTCCACACTGCTCAAAGCACTGCCTGAGAAATATAAAGGCAGGACCTGCAGGTGAACACCTGTGCTGCCTAATTAAGCTTGATTAGAAGACTAAAGAAAACAGGAGGGTGCAGTCAACTTAGACTGTTGTTTTTAAACACATTTAAAAACCTGGGGTACATAACATGTACTTAAGGTAAAAATCATGTCGTTCTACATTTGTAAACATCTATAAATAGATTAAAATGTACAGATACAGACTCACAGATATTTATGATAAACTCTCTCACAGAGAGAACATTGTGAGTTTGGGGCAAAATAAAATAAAGATGAATGGAGATTTATTTGACACACATCCTTTAGTGTTATTATTGTTTGATTATAAGAACTAAAGCACTAACAATAGGATTCTCACAAAGAGACGCTCAAACAGGCATTAGTGTTTCATATACACAGACAGACAGACAGACAGACAGACAGACAGACAGACAGACAGACAGACAGACAGACAGACAGACAGACAGGCAGGCAGGCAGGCGCAGGCGCAGACAGACAGACAGGCAGGCAGACAGACAGACAGACAGACAGACACACACACACACACAGTTTAAGGTTTGTACGCTTGTGAAAATGTTGAAAACTGAATCACCCCTTCAAACGTGTGTCAAACACAAGGCCAGTGGACCAAATATGGTCCTTGTAAACATCTTATCTGGCCCCTAAGAGGACACTTTAATTCCAAGACATTTTTATCACCTCTCCCTTTTTCTTTAAAAACTGAACAAACTTTATTTAGTGCAGACTTCTCATGACTGATGGTCAACTCTGAAGCCCCCAAAATGGGATTTTTCAGTAATCATTGATATTGGTGTGGAAAGAGCAACAGAGAACGTCAAATCAGACCACTCTTCTTGAGGAACTTGTAATGTCAGGTATCAGACTTGAGTACATGTATTGACTGAAACTGGCCCTTGGTTTGAACCAAGTTTTAATTTTGACTCCCTGTTGTAACTGAGTTTGACAGTTTAATCACTGGATGCACTTTAGGGGTCAGCCTATTATAAGATAGATGCCACAGCTAGATTCTAATTAAATGCCAAAATACAACAAAGTGCATGCATCAACTACAATTAAAAAAAAACTGTTTTTCTATTGAAAAGTGAAGTAACAGTCTTCAGAATGTGGATATTTCCTCCTTCATCAGTGCATCTTACTTTCTTGTCCTTAGAGCTTCATTCTTCTTTGTCTCACATTTTCCAGAGCATCATTTCCCCTCAGTCCTCCTCTGACAGAGCTTCGTGCAGACTCGTCGGTCGGGACTTGCTGCAAGCTCTGCCTTCCATCTTCCTGTCCTGCAGGAAGTCGTGAATTTCTCCAGGCAAACGCTGAAACTTCTCTTGAAACTCTGAATCCACGACTGCCTGCAACTGGAACACAATACACACAAAGCAGATGTTATTTCTTGCTGAACAAAACATGACCAGGAACAAATATGTTAGGGTTAGGGAGCCTCTGTTTACATTTATTAATACTGTTTACTTTTATTACTACTGCTTACATGTAATTACTACTGTTTACATTTACACTACTCTAATATCTACACCACTGCTGATACATATACAGTGTGCTCTGAACGGTCTTATTTAGGGATGCCCAATGTGCCTTACTGCATATGCCACTTTTTGCCTCTATAACAACATCAACTACTACCTCATACATATACTGTGTACATTAACTCATACGCTGCTTTGCCACTTTGCAAATGTCAATGCTAGAAACCTTTAGTTTATTTTAGTTATACTTTTTATACTCTTTTTTTATACTAGTATGCAAAAACTCAGGACAGTATTATGTTCATTAAATGTTTAATGTTTTAGTTTTAGAGTTGGTGTAAATTTTCATACTCTTATACCACTATGCAAAAAACTCAGGACAGTGTTAGTTTTACTATTTTATGCTTATGTCTATTATTATATGTTTCAGTGTTTCAATGTTTAGATGTTTACTGTTGCACCGAGGGACTGAGAGAAACGCAATTTCGGTCCTGTGTATGTCCTGTACAGTACATATTGCAGATCTGACAATAAAGTTGACTTTGACTTTGACTTTTACTTTGACAAAGGCGATCACATCCTTCTCGCATTTGCTGAAGGATGCATCCCCAATGACCATCCCAAACAATGCGATGAATGGTGATGGGTGAACAGTTTTTCCACATATCCCAGAGAAAATGTCAAATATAGATTTCCAAAAAGTCTGCAGGTTGGGACAGGTCCAGAATGTATGCAGGAGTGTAGCTGGAGTTTGTTTACAATGATTGCATGCAGGGTCCAGATCGTTCTTGATCCTGGACAGATTGTCTTTGGACCAGTGCATCTGTGCACCACCTTGAATTGAATTACAGCATGTCTCAGGCAAACTGAAGATGAAGTGTTCTCAATAATCCTTCTCCAGATTGAATCTGATATGAATCCAAATCTGCCTCCCATTTCAGTTTAACAGAGTCCAAACTAGACTCATGGTATGAACTGATCAGTGTATACATTTCACTAAGGGCCATCTTGGGATCAGACCTGTACTCCAAAATCTTTCTTGGCACAAGTTTGAGCAACATTTCAGACTTTTTATCGTATAGTTCTCATGTAGTAAGGCTAAGCGATGTCATGTCTTTTTCTATTTTCATTTTTATTTGTCTTCATTTCAAGTTTTTTAATGCAACCACATTCTACATTTTTTAAAAGTAAAAATTTCATTATTTTGGTGATTAATAAGAGTTTCATTATCAAATCAGAAAATAAAATGTCAATAAAATTGATCAATTTAGTCAAAAATACATAAAAAAGTCATAAAATAATTTATAAACATGCAGTACGCCAATGTCCTGCTGGAGGATTTGAAATGTGACATGTTTGTAGTTTTTGAATGTTTTTCTGGACTGGAATTGAACACGGAATGCAGTAAACCTTAATGTTTTTCTTGCAATATATTAAATGTGGAAGAATCACACTGTGAAGAACAGAGCTAATTTGTTGTTTCTTATTTGAGGCAGAGCAGAGTGATTGATCCTGGTTAGTGGAGGGAGACATTTTATCCACCATCAGGTGCAGTGGTGGAGCAAGCAGGTGGCGATTGGTGGTCTTGATCACCAAAGATGAATCTTTGGCCACCCCAACCATTTGCGGTGACTATATCATGCTCACAAAATGTACAGATGAACAGATGGTATTTTTAATTCCCCCTCTTTGCTACATGAAGGACAAAGAACATAAATCGTTTTCCTAAATAAAAAAGTTTCACACATGAATTTAAAATTAAAACATCTTATAATTTCAACAAAAATGTATATATCCATTGTACTATAGCTCAGTCTTTTTAACACTGATGATGATGACACTTCATTCAGTTTGGTATCTGTCTTATTGACAGCAGCTCTCAGCTTCTTAAAAGTAACGAACTTTAACTTATCATGTTGGCTGAAGGGGTTGAACACAGGGTACAGACAGAAACTCAAAGGAACTCTAAGGTAAAAATAATAAACTGATTTAATAACAAAAACAAATTTTAAAAAAATCTGACGTGGCAGTAAAACATACACAACAAAACCAGATGAGGGAAGACACGAAGCAGCAAAGCTTTAGGTAGCACAATGCATGGCCAAGGGAGTGACAAAATGACACAGGGACTCTGAATGACAGGCAGTGACAAACATCTGGGAGAGACAGAGGTGGAACAGGTTAGAATGGGAGGGGCAAGAGCTGAACGACATGAGGGGTAAACATTAGAGAAGCTGGACACATAAATATAATGAAAATCACAGAAAAACTAAATACAAGAACCAATAGAAGACCAAAACACAGGTCCTGAAATAACTGACATATAACCAGAGGTCAAGTGGTTTGTTCCACTTTGGAGTCAGCTGTTGGGGGAAGAATCAGTTTTGTGTTGTGTGTTTCCTTGACTGATGAAGCCTTCTGGATGGAAGGTGAAACGTTTCAGCACCAAAAAAAAAGAAACTGTCCAGATGACCTGACTGAAAATTGTTGGGTAAATCCTAAATGTAAAAAATATACATGTAAAATAAAGGTATAAACTCACAGTTTGTGCCTTTTTGCAGAACAAGACAAGACAAGACATCTGTAACAGGATGTGTGGCCTAACCACACTGACTGCACTGCTGAGTTTCCTGTCACTTGCTTATAATCCTAAACATAAAAAATATACTTACTAAATGAGAGGTATAAACTCACAAAAACCCTTTTTCTAAAATAGCTTGACTTAAAAATTAAAAGTGAAAGCCATATCTATCTTTTACAATCACATAATGAATACTTATTTGATCACAAAATAGATTATATAGGATATTTTTGATTACAAAAAAGATCATAATAACATTTGATTGTTCCAACACCTTGACAGACAGGCATACAATCTTTATTTTAATGAACACACCCACATAACTTATTTTATTGAACATGCATTAACTTTTAAGATTGCTTTATTCAAATGTTCACCTCCACCATACATGGGCAGTCTGACCTCAACACCTCTTTTCATCCACCTAACTTGACACTAGTAATAACAGCATTGTAAGAGGGAGACAGCTCAACATGGAGGTCTCTTTCCCTGTTTAATGATGGATGGTTTCTTTTCACAAAGATGGCCTCCTTTACTCCTCTCTCAAACCATCGTTCCTCTCTATCAAGGATGTGAACATCTTCATCCCTGAAAGAGTGACCTATGGCCTGGAGATGAGTGTAGACCGCAGAGTCCTGACCTGATGATGTTGATCTTCTGTGCTGGGCCATCCTTTTGGCCAGTGGCTGTTTAGTTTCCCCGATATAAGACTGATCACCCTCCTGACACTGAACAACATACACAATATTACTCTGTTTGTGCCGGGGGACTGGATGCACTTAATGTGATGGTGTACATGTGTTCCCCGACATACGAGCGAGTTCCGTTCCTACGAGTCGCTCGTAAGACGAAAACTCGTATGTCGGAACCCGAAACACGTGTCGCTCGTAAGTCCGGATTTTTGGTCGCAAGTCGGATAATGTATGCTAGCGCTGCGCCGAACACCCGTTTTTCAACACAAACGTACGTACTGGTTCATAAACATGCACAGAACTTTGTTTACAAACTGTTAGCTAACACACTTTCATCTAAAAACACATACCAGTGCTGTATTTTCTGTATTTTCTGTACAACTTTACTGTTCGTTAGTCAACTCGTAAGTCCGGAACCTCGTATGTCGATGACGTCGTAAGTCGGGGACCACCTGTATTTGAATTTATTTACCTTCCTCTTTTGTTCTGTTGCTTTTTTTCCTCCTTTGCTTATTTCATCACACGTTGAAGCTTTTTGACCTTAGCAAACTCTGCTGACCTTAGGGCCAGTTTACACGGCGCGTATTTTGAGTGTAACCGCTACTTTCTCTTTGCGACTTTGCTTATCGCCTACACGACGCTGCTGGCCCCCCTCTTTGACTCCGATGGTTTTTGAACCCTGCTCTCAAGGTGGAAGTTTTTCGCTGACCCCCCGCTGATAATGTAAACATCTCCCGCGGAGCTTTTGTGTCAACACATGCACGCAGCACGCACGCGCAGACAGCCGGCATTTTAACAATGGCGGTGGACTGGACAGTGGACACACGCACCACTTTCTGAACTATAGCTGATGGAATATATTTTGATTCTCATATTTAATTATTCTACACCTTACCTGCATCTGTGTTGGAAGAGAGCAGCTGCCTGGATCCAGTTGTCTGTTAACGAGGCAGTCGGACATTTCACGTGTCACGCTGCACTATAACATACTAAATGTGCTATATAATAACAGTTTAAAATCAAAAAAAGGCGTTCAATACAGGATCAACTGGACTTTATTTGTTGCAGAAAACGTTTCGACTTCTGTCCAGAAGTCTTTCATCATGTCCTGGACGACTGAGAATCTTCACCAGCATAATAACAGTTTAACAATAATAAACAGTATTTATGTTAGCGTGGGAGATATTTACATTTATCTGAGCTAAATGAAGCTATCTGGACTCGTTACGTCATGCCTAACATGCTGCATGTTGAAAATGAAGACACCAGGTTGATTTTTAATTTATTTATTTATTCAACACCACAAACTCATGTCACAAACACTGAGAATTAAATTGAACACTTTTAAAAACACGTTAACCGAACTTTAATGAACTGGACTCTGTTGTTTTCATCCCACTGGACCCACATCCGAACCGGTCCGCTTCGTGGAACAGCTTCGACCTCGCAGGAAAAAAATAAAAATAAAACCTCAGTTGGTTGTTCTGTGATCGAACTAAACACAAGGAAACATTATTAAGAACATGGTTTACCTTGTAGCGCTGCTGTAAATCAGCTGATTCTCACGGACTAAAGTCAGACATGTTGACTCGGTTCTGGTTCTGCTCAGCAACTGGTGTGCAGATGAAGCGGTCCACTTGGTGTCAAATCTGTTGACTCTTATCCAAATTCCAGCTTTAACTTGTTGTTAACTTGTTGACAACAACTTGTAGTAGCTGAACTTTTAGCCAGAGAGGAAAACAGGCTGCCTCGTGTGCTCTGTTTGTTTACCTCAGGCAGCAGTGGCACGCATGCGCAGTAGTGAAGGTTCCAAAAATCACAGCGCCATCTAATGGCCCAGCATGGTAACTACAGTAAATTCATGAGTACGGGGTGGGGGGGGAGAGAGTCGTATCCACAGAATTCGCCCATGTCAACGCAAAACTTTCAACCTAATTAACATACCCAAAAGTTGCGTTTCCCCCACACAGTGTCCGTGTAAACAGGGCCTTAGACTAACAAAGTTCTTTGAGAAACCTCTGTTGTTGGTTGTGAGGTGTTTTTTGTCAATCTACATACAGTTGTGTGTCTTCTGTCAGAGACCTCAAGGGAACCCCCTACTGTTAAGGTGTGATCTGTCAATTTACATGTATGTGTTACCTCAGCTTGCAATTTACATATGATGGTGCGTGATTCTTAAGACTGTTATAACTCCACACACTCACAGTTTGTTTCAGTGAATTGAAAAAGCCCTCTGGATAGAGGTCAAAACGTCGTCTGCAACAAATAAAGTCCAGTTGATCTTGTATTGAACGCCTTTTTGATTTCTGCTGACCTTGCCTTATTGTGCTTTTATTGAATCAGTTTTGTCTTTTTGCTTGGTGTCCTTGTTTGGTGACCTTTCAGTATAAAACAAGAACTGTCTGAACCAGATAGTAAATGGTAAATGGACTGTACTTATATATTGCCTTCCTGTCTTGTCAAGACAACTGCTCTAACCACTCAGCCACAGCTGCCCAGTGAAGTGGTCCAGTAACTTGCTAACATTTATTTATTCACCTTTATTTAAGGGAAATCCCACTGAGATCACATATCTCTTTTGCAAGGAAGGCCTGTGCCTGAAGGCAGCCTAACATGCATGTTTTTGGACATTTTGGAAGGTGAAGGGATCAACTGAATCCAAAATGTACCCCAGGCAGGGTCAGAGTGTATCTGGATTCATCTTATGAGGACGGCTGCACTAGGAGATCTGGCTCCTCTTGTGAGGATGCAGATACATGGTGCCAAAACATGAAATTAAACTTTTTTAAGCCAGTTTTGTTTTTGTTGCCATAAGTCTCTTAAATACTTTTAAGAATCATTTTATTCTTTAATCTCATTTTATTCCATTGTATTTTATTTTACGGGTTACCATAAAGCAACGTGAAATATATGAACTTTCTTCTGTTCAAACTGCACTACATGCACCTGATAATCATCAATTAGGCATTTTAAATAGCACTGTATCATTTTGTGCTGACAGCTCAGTAGATTGTCTGCACTCTTAGTGTTCATGTATCATTTTAACCATTCTTGTGAACAGGATTTTAAAATGTGGGAACTCTTAATTTATCTAACAGAGTTTGTGTTGCATTGTTTAAATGCCAAGACAAAGTGCTGCATTTCACCAATTATGAAAAGAAACACACTGAACATATGTTTCACCTTTGGTTTCTGGTCTTGTATCTCCTGCAGGAGCTCACTGTGCTGCTCCACCAGCTGATCGTGACGCTTCGCCTGAGTCTCCTCCAGCTGCAGACAAACAGTTCAGACATTTCACTCCTGTACAACAACTGAGACACAGTTAAAAGTCCAGATTTCTCTCATCTCACCCGTTTAATATTCTGAACCACCTCGTTGACGTATGATTTATTGATCTCAATTTTCTCCCTGAGAAAAAAACAAAACAAAAAACACATCAATTTAGGGTTAAAATGTTATTTTCTGACATGAACTGTACAAATCATTTCTTGGGGCAGATGAAGCTACAGCAGATGTGTGAAGTAAAGTGTTTTAGATACAGAGCATATCTGTATGTCTTTATTGATCATACTCCTCAGCCAGATGTTTCTCTTTAGTCTTCGCTTGGTTGATCTTCTCAGTCCTCCTTCGATCCATCTGCCTCTTCAGCTCTTTCTTCTCCCTACAGCAGAAGGAAGAAACAATACAGCTAACAGTTAATTAGTTAATTTTTTTTACAGTAAGTGTTCCTCAGGGAAGAATTGCCCTCTTTATTTAAATGCTTAAAAATTTCCATTTTGTAATATACAGTAGTCCCTCGCTGCTTTACGGTTTCTTTATTGCAGACTTGCTCTATCGTGGTTTTTCGCAATAAAATTGGATACGACACACAACTGGCTGATTGATGAATGAACCGCACGAGCTGCAATTTTTTTAATTTAAAATAACATTTAAAATTATTTAGCACTTCCTGCACATTTGTGCTGCCCACACTGCAGGATAAACTTCCTGCTGCAACTGATCAGCTGTTCAGCTGTTCAGTGTGCAGAGCGGAGAAGTGGATGTGGCCAAGAGCGCTTGCAGGTGGCAAAGAGCAGATGAGGCAGTGAGCTGAAATCATGACATTCTGTCTTTTAGAGAGTTTAGAGTTTAGAAACATTGTTTAGTATATTGCAAGCGTGTGGGAAGGGTTTAAAACACACACACACACACACACACACACACANTTCTATGAAGGATTTGCCGCTTGTAAAATTCTGGCGCGCGCAGGATTTAGAGATTATCAGTTATATTTTAAAACCCTGGCTACGCGCAAGAGTTAGAGAATATTAGTTATATTTTATAGAACTTCAGCATTCGCGCTGAAAGGCGGAAATGCTCTGTAGGCTATGGGTGCGCGCTTCGTGTTATTTACGTCCTAACATAAGCTGAATTGTAATCAGTCATTAACAAAAATTTAACTCAGAAACACTAATTCAGCTAACAATTATTTTAGGGGTTTCTGTAGTTAAATATTAATGAAATCAGCTCGCGCTGAGGTTGTTGTTTGAATGAGTCCCGCCCCTGCTGCAAACAACGAATCAAATGTGAGCAGTACATGACGTCAAACTGGGTCCATGGGGCTCGGCCCGATAAGAACCACAGTGGAGATGGTTCCAAAATGAGGGCGGATCCCGGGCGGAAAAGGAAAATGCCAACACGCCGAACCCGGGTTAGAAGCAAGGTGGAGCCGGGGAGAGCCAGGGAGGGTCGTGCAGTGCGAAAACGGCTTGTGTCTGCTTACTACAGATGAATCAAAGGCACCCTGCTGGGGTTTATTGATTAGGCTAATACCCCATGGGCCGTGAGAGAGAGAGGGGAAATGGCCCCCTCCCTTTATGACGGCTGGCAGGCCAGAGGGACATGTTCTGCTGAAGTTATTTGTTTGTTGTTGTTTTTTTGAGAGTCAATAAAACAGAGAGAAGCTGTTTCATGAGCTTTATTCGTGCTTATGTGCAATGATGTACATGATTCTATGTCACTCACAGCAGAGAGAGCATGATTTGTGCATGCAATAGATTTACCAGCTTTTTGTACCGTGTTACAAGTAAAGTCTGGACATGAAGGGATCATTCCCAGTACCACGTGGGCGGGTGATCGTGTAATGTGGGAACGCGGACCTGGTTCATCAGGCACGTTTTTGTCTGGAGTCCCGGTTCGCCGAGGAGGCCCTGTGTTTGGCCGCCTGGCGGGGAAGAAACCTGTTCTTGCTCCATGCGTGCTCGGTACGAGGTTGGCCCGGCGGGGGTCTCTGCCGGGGCTCCTCCTCGTATGCTGGCCGCTTCTGCGGTGGGGCACGCGTTGCCGAGTGGTGTCGAGACTGCGCAGGTCTGCTTCCAACAGACTCTCTTGGGAGGGGGCGAAGCTTCTCCAAGGAATGCCCACTCGGAGAGCTTCCGCCTGTCTGCGCCTTTGGTCCAGCTTGGTATGAATTCGCTCCAAAGCTTTACCAAATAATCCCGTTGGCTCTATTGAGTGGTGGAGAAAAGGCACCTTTTGTCCCTCAGGGAGATCCGTTAAAGTCATCCACAGGTGGCGAATTGCGATGACCACTTCCGCCATACCCTTGCTTTGTGCAACAACAGGTGTCCCCATCATACGGAGCACAAAGTCTGTTGATCTGCGGGCTTCGTCCAGCAAGTCGGCGGCTGCCTGCTTGTCCATTGTTACCTGCAGCTCCTGCAGCTTTTCCTCTAGGTAAGCCTGCATCAACGCGGACGCGTTCATGGCGCGCGCCGCGAGTCCCTGAGCTCTGTAGCACTTCTCGAGTAGAGATGCTGAAGCTCGACAAGCCTTGCTGGGGAGAGTTGGTTTTGTCCCGGATGACTTAGGAGCCAGGTGAGATGCTAGTGTGTCCTCAATCTGAGGCACGTTAGCTATTCCCACCTCATCCATCCCGTCTACGTCGAGGAACTGTGAGAGGGGAAGGAGCATGGGGGCTCTTGGTTGAGCCCAGGTGCGAGTTAGTTCTGTGAGGAAGTCCGGGAACACGGGCATCCTTTGCCTCGTGGCGGCCTGCTGCCTCGAGTAAAAATAGTTTCCTGCCAGCCTTGTGACCTGTTGGCGAGGCGGAGGCTCGGGCCATGGGATGTGCAACGCGTTCGTTGCTCTGTGGCACAAGTCGAACAGAGTAGGGATGGAAAAAGCGGTTTCTGGAAGTACCGGTACCAGGGTCTGGGAAAGATCTTCACCCTGATCCTCCAGTTCCACGTCTGCTTCCTCTGCTGAAAATTCGCCCAAGGCTGAAATCGAGATCTCGTCCTCGTTCATCATGCCTCGGGTGTCAAACTCGACTGTTAGGTCCACCATAGGAGCCAACACGTCAGGGCTGTCACCCCATTCGACTCGTGTGCTGTCATGTAGAGCCATGTTCTCGAGCTCCGGTGTGGGAGTGAGGGGCTCCGTGGTGTCCGCGTCCGCTGGTGTTGCTGAATTGCCCATGGCTTGGCAACGAGGTCAACCCGGTGCCGTAGCACCGCATCCAACATCAGGCTGCAGTGTGGGCAAAAGTCGGGCGTATCCAGCGCTGTTTTTTGCGTGAAGCATTCCCAGGCAGACTGGACAGGCATCATGGGTGTCCGTCGCCGCGAGGGAGAAACCGCATCCACTGGGACAGGCGCGCAAAGTTGGGCTCGCCGTCCTGTTGGTTTTCCTTGGAAGTCTCGCCTTTCGCTTTCCTTTCTCCGGAGGCATGTCCGAGATAAGGCGAGCGAGTCCTTCCAGAATCTTTTTTCTTTTTCCTTGAAATGTCTCCTCCGTCGCGTCGCTTTCGCTGGCTAGCTCGCTAGGAGTTAGCGAAGTAGCTTTTTCTTGTGGCGTAGTTAGCGCCGTCGAGCGAAGCAATCTGTAGAGAGAGGAGAAGAAAATACTTCGGGGTTAAGAGAAAATGTGCCGGACTAGCTTTCGCTAGTCCAGCAATACGCAGGAATAATTCTCTGTGCGCTCTGTGCAGGGAGCAAGCTCACCTCAAGTTGAGCGATGAAGCAACAGAGAAGTCCCGCGAAGAGGTAGTTCAGGTTTAGCGAGGTGAAGGGCAAAAAAGAGGAAGATGGATGGGCGTCAGCCGCTTAAGTACCCAGAGGGCGGGGCCTCTGGCGCGGCGGTGACGCCCTAGCCGTAAAGGCGTGAGTATATTCCTTCAGGTAATCGCGCGGGGGCGCAATTCCCATAGCAAGTATGTTGTACCGAGAGACCAGACTGAAAGGGAACCCTTTTTCTAAAATTGCTTGACTTAAAAATTAAAAGTGAAAGCCATATCTATCTTTTACAATCACATAATGAATACTTCTTTGATCACAAAATAGATTATATAGGATATTTTTGATTGCAAAAAAGATCATAATAACATTTGATTGTTCCAACACCTTGACAAGACCGACATAACATATGTATTTTAATGAACACACCCACAAAACTTCTTTTATTGAACATTCATTAACTTTTAAGATTGCTTTATTCAAATGTCCACCTCCACAATACATGGGCAGTCTGACCTCAACACCTCTTTTCATCCACCTAACTTGACACTAGTAATAACAGCATTGTAAGAGGGAAACAGCTGAACATGGAGGTCTCTTTCCCTGTTTAATGATGGACGGTTTTTCTTCACAAAGATGGCCTCCTTTACTCCTCTCTCAAACCATCCTTCCTCTCTATCAAGGATGTGAACATCTTCATCCCTGAAAGAGTGACCTATGGCCTGCAGATGAGTGTAAACCACAGAGTCCTGGCCTGATGATGTTGATCTTCTGTGCTGGGTCATCCTTTTGGCCAGTGGCTGTTTAGTTTCCCTGATATGCCAGTGGTCCTCACCCCGATAGTCGCCAAATGCTTCGAAAAACTGGTCATGATCCACATCAAAACAACCATCAACATCAACGAGGACCCTCATCAGTATGCATACCGCGAGAACCGATCAACAGAGAACGCCATCTCCTCTGTGGTCCACACTGCTCTCACCCACCTGGATAAGAAGGACTCCTACGTGCGTCTGCTCTTTGTGAACTTCACATCTGCCTTCAACACCATGATCCCCCAAACTCTGATGGACAAACTATTCACACTGGGACTAAGCCCCTCCATTTGTAACTGGGTACTAGACTTCTTAACAAACAGACCACAGTCAGTAAGGATCCACAACTTCACATCCTCCACCATAACCCTCAGCACTGGCTCTCCTCAAGGATGTGTGTTGAGCCCTCTCCTGTTCACTCTGCTCACGTATGATTGTGCAGCAACTCATCCAGGCTGTCATATCGTAAAGTTTGCAGATGATACAGCGATGGTGGGATGCATCACAAACAATGAGTCCAGCTACAGGCAGGAGGTGGAACACCTGGAGAGCTGGTGCAAAGAGAATAACCTTCACATCAATATGAAGAAGACAAAGGAGATGGTTGTGGACTTCAGAAAGAATAAACACACCTACACCCCACTGAACATAAGAGGATCTGTGGTGGAAGTGGTCTCCAGCTACAAGTACTTGGGTGTACACATGAATGATAACCTCAGCTGGAGCAACAACACCACCAGCCTGATCAAGAAAGGTCATCAGAGACTCTACTTCCTCAGACGGCTGAGACGAGCTGGTCTGAGCAGCTCAGTCCTCACCTCCTTCTACAGGTGTGCAGTGGAGAGCATCCTGTGCTCCAGCATCAACGTGTGGCATGGAGGCTGCACAGCTGCAGAAAGAAAAGCTTCTGCAGAGAGTGGTGAAGGCTGCACAGAAGTCTGTTGGAGTCAGTCTCCCCACCATCACAGACATCTACACCTCCAGATGCAGGAAGAGGGCCACCTGCATCATGAAGGACCCCACTCACCCAGCACACACACTTTTTGCCCCACTCCCCTCAGGAAGGAGGTTGAGGAGCATTAAGTGTAGAACCACTAGACTGAGGAACAGCTTCTACCCTGAGGCTGTTAGACTCATGAATATCTAACCAGAATAATCACTGTGAAATATCACATCATGTTGCTGCTGATCTGTTTCATGTTGCTGCT
>JBBPBX010028106.1:0-36808 GCA_038048925.1 Garcialebias charrua
GAACCACTCGAAGGCAGCCTGAGTTCAGAAGGTGTCTCTGAATCCAAAGCTGAGCTCCACCCTGATCCGATGGAGGCCATGCCAGCTGACGAGAAACCCGAATCCTCGTCCGCAGCCGAAGAGCAGAGTCAAACCAGCATCCAGCCGGCAGCTCAGACGGACAGCAGCAACACCTCGGAGTGTTCCTCCCCTCAGTGTGGAGACCAAGAGTCTGACTCCACGGGAGCCAAGCTCAAGCTCCGCCCCTCAGACGAGGAAGTGGACGTCCACGTTCCTCATCCGTGCAAGAGGAAGATGCCCAAGCTGCTGAGCTCCCAGCTGAGCTGTGCGGCTCAGCAGGAGAAGGAGCGGTGCCAGCAGTCTCTGGCAGCCATCATGGACACCGTGAAGCTGGAGGAGATCGAGTCCTACCAGACGGAGCGAGCCAACTCGTACTACGAGTTCCTGCACATACGTAAGAAGATCAAGGTTGAGGGCATTCTCAACGCCAAGCCCTTAGGCTATGTTTCATCAGACATAGCTGAGCCTGATCCAGTGACGCCAAATATGTTGTTGATGGGGCGGCGGGACGCCTCCTTACCCCAAGCATCTTACACTCCTGACACCGTCACAAGAAGACGTTGGCGCCACTGTCAGATGATGGACCACTTCTGTGTACAGTTCCTACGGCATCACCTTCCGTTCTTGGAAGTTCGGCAGAAGTGGAGGCGGCCTACTGATGACCTCACGCAGAGCACGATCGACATGATGGTTGATCCCCAGCTTCAGAGAGCACCGTGGCCCATCGGGGAGGTTGTCAAGGTGATCGAGAGTGCAGACGGTCGGATCCGGTCAGCGGAGGTTCGGATTGGAGAGAAGACCTACCTGCGGCCGGTACCACGTATGGTCCAGCTGTCGGCCATTCCACCTGATGATGGACAAAATACAGTACTCCACTTCATCTTAGGGAATTTAATAGACTTTACATAATAGCTAGGCTATTCTGGGGGCGGCTGTTATAAATTCCCTAATATTTCTGTATTGTTTTGTTCAGGCATCTTGTTAGACA
The DNA here is from genome assembly GCA_038048925.1 of Garcialebias charrua. Taxonomy (NCBI): domain Eukaryota; kingdom Metazoa; phylum Chordata; class Actinopteri; order Cyprinodontiformes; family Rivulidae; genus Garcialebias; species Garcialebias charrua. The sequence goes on from JBBPBX010028106.1 coordinate 1,049, forward strand.
GCTAATTCTTATTTGTTAGACAGCTAATTCGTATTTTACGTCAGGCATCTTTTTAGACAGCTAAGGGGTCCTTGGGGATATAAATAGCTGAGCAGAAAGCCGTTGGTTTTATAGCCGTTGATGTTTTCTATCGTTGATGCCTGTCTGCGTTTGTGACAAAGGTGAGCTTAATGCACTTTAATGAGCGCTAATTTCTTCTTTTCATATATAAATGGGGTGGCGATTTTGGCGCAAATATGAGACAGCCCAAAGAAATGTTTATTTCATGTTTAAGGTTCTGTCTTGTTGTAATATTAAGGGTAAGCTAAGCTATTTGTTAGCATGTTCTCATTTTAGCCGTTTTCTGTTATTTCAGATACCAGACAGACAGAAAAAGGGACAGTTAATGCCAGTTACTTTCAGTTAGGAAGAATTTACAGCTCAGAAAAGGAAACTGCATGCTGTAAACGAACTGGTCAGTTAATTAAACTCCCAAAAAACACCATCTTGCTGTGTCAGGACTCACTCTCTGATCGGAGTGTCTGTATGGATGAAGTGCTCCAGCTAAACTCCTCAAAAATCAACATACAGTCCTAACTCTCCACAACACCTCCATTCATTACTTAGTTTAGGTTGAACTAAAATAAAAATGAAATATAGTTTGATCTAAATGTCTGTTGTCTTTTAGACGAACGACGTAGGATTTGGTATTCCTAATAAATTTTGAAGTCTATGGCGAGACTCATCAAAATGAATAGATAATCTAGAATAGAAACGATCGAATCGGTTCAATTTAGAAATTGTGAGACCAGTGTAGTTTATGGTACCTTGGGTAGCTTTAAACTACATTGACTCTTCAACGATTGCGATTTAACAAAATGAACTGCATGTTGGCATAGTTAAATCCATATCATTCATTAACCAATGTTAATATAAAACCTTTTTGGCTGGGAGTGTTCAGAACCAAACAGTATCTCAACTAATGACAACAGTAATGACTAAACAACAAGGAAACAACGTTTCACTGCTTCGACACACTCTTGTCGTCAGATTCCAAAGTGCAACACACAAGAAAAACAGGTCTCAACTTTATGACCGAGGTCAATTTAAATCTCATGGATTTAAATGGTTGTTAAGGTTAGTTTTTTTGTTGTGGGTTCTAGGCTTAGCGTTTCTAAGTTCAAATTGGACAATGCGACTTATAGGGTGGGAAAGTACGGTAGTTTAAACCTGATTAGTTTATTTACTAACTTGTGTTTGGACGACCTTATTATCCCATGAAGTCGGTGAGTTTGTGAGATCTTTGTCTTTTGTGGAGTCATTGAACGCCTTGTAAGGTTTGATCTGATTTCGATGTACCCATTTAGCAATTGGCTCTTTGCGGCCTTTGCTGATTTTGATTTCGTAGACGACTGAGGACACTTTGTCTGTTATCAGATGAGGTCCAGTCCACCTGGGCATTAGTTTGCGGGCGAGAGTTCCGGTCCCGGACTCTCCTTTCCCGGTTGCTGGGGCGAACGTATAGTACCAGACTCTGTCTCCCACTTGGAGTTCATTGTGAGAGGCCTTCTGGTCGTAGTACGCCTTGCGTCCTTCAGCGGATTTTTCCAGGTTTTTCTGGGCGAAAGCAAAAGTGTTTCTGAGGTGTACATTCAAATCTTTCATGTATTGTTGTGTAGTGTAGGCTGTCGCCATGGCGGCGTCGCCTGGTTGGTACAACAGGTGTAGAGGGAGAGTCATTTGTCGACCGGTCATCATCTCGAAGGGAGAGATGCCAGTTGATGTGTGTGGAGTGGCTCTTATGGCCATGAGGACCAGAGGGAGTTTCACGTCCCAGTCCTTGTGGTTTGCAGCCACGTATTTCTTCAAAATACTCACCACAGTTCTGTTTGCTCTCTCTACTTGGCCTGAAGCCTGTGGGTGGTAGCCGACATGAAAGTTGGCCTTGACGCCTAGCGTCTTCCACAGTTCTTTCATCACTTCACCTGTGAAGTGTGTACCTTGGTCTGAGTTCACCCTAAGGGGAAGTCCAAACCTTGAGAATATATGATTCATTAACAACATAGCAGTGGTTTGTGCTGTGTCGTTAGGAGCTGGTAGGCATTCTACCCATTTGGTGAATGCACAGGTTACCGTGAGAAAATATTTATTTCCTCTAGAGCTCTTAGTGAGTGGTCCAACCCAGTCGATCTGGAGGTCAGACCATGGGAATGCAATGCCTCTGCTTTGCAGTGGTGCTCTGTGAAGTGGTCTGGTTGGCTGAAACTGGCCACAGACCACGCACCCTTCAATGTAGTCCTTGACATCCTTTTTCATTCCAGGCCAATAGGCAATTTGTTTTAATGCCGTCAGCGTGGCTTTATCTCCTTTGTGTCCTGCGGACGGGAGATCATGGGCATGAACTAACATCACCCCCCTTTGGTCATGGGGAACCACGAACACAGGTGAGGACGTTGGTCCATGAGCGAAAGTTAAGATGCCCTTGATTAGTTTTAGCTGTTTGCGCAGCTGATAGAGGACCTTAAGGTCTGGATCGGAATCCAGGTCGTCTTTAGACGGACTATTTTTTTTCGGATCAGTCAGGTACAGTATCATGGAGTTGATAGCAGGATCCGACTTTTGTAGTTGGATGATGTCTGGGTCAGTCAGTGCGGGTCGTACAGAGACTGCGTTGTCAGCAGGTCTGGTTGCGGCCTGTGCACGTGTGACTGCCATAACTCTGACTGAAGGATGTGTTGGCAGAGTCTCGATTAACCAGGAGGGGTCGAAGGACCATAGAGGACCTTCGTCGGCTCCTTCCTTGGCTAAGGAATCTGCAATGTCATTGTAGTACTTGTCATCGCCTGGGACTCTAGAATGCCCTGGAACCTTCTTCCAGTAGATCTGTAAGTCGTGTGACGTCACCAAGTGATCACACGCTATGAAAAGCTCTTTGTGTTTGACCACTTTTCTGTCGCTTGTTAGGAAACCGTTCTGTTTCCACACAGCGAGGTGACAAGCGAAACTCAAACGAGCATAGTTAGAGTCAGTGCAGATGACTAGCGTCTTGATAGAGCGTTCTACTACCATCTGGAGAGCTATTAGGATTCCTGCAATCTCAGCGTACTGAGAAGTCTGAGATCCTAATTTGTAGCTGAAAGTTATCTGCTCTTGGTCTTGGAGGAGGACCCCTCCAACACCTGCTCTGCAGATCTTGTCGCGGAGGAATGAAGATCCATCCACGTACAACGTTGTCATATCTTTGCAGATATTGTCATCAAAGAAGTGGTGATTCGGGTCTTCAGTTACTGGGGGTTTTACCTCAACCGGCGGCTGGGTGGCTGGTACATCTTGTGTACACTTCTGGCAGATTGCCAAGTCCGTCCCCAGATGTGACTTCTTGTTTTGACCATAACGTATGTCTAGGTTAAAACTTTGAAGCGCCATGAGCCACGTTGCAACACGTGAGTTTGTCACCACACCATCTCTGATGCGTTCACTGTTAAGAAAGGTCACTGGCTGGTGTTGTGTTTCCACAATGATTTTCTGTCCACCAATGTAGCTGGAGAAATGTTTAACTGCCCACACTGTGGTCAGTAAAGCTTTCTCACAGTCTGAGAATCTCAACTCGGGGCCTGCCATCGTTTTGCTGGCATAGGCTACTACACGTTTGTCTCTGTCGTGTATCTGGTACAGACCTGCACTTATGCAATGAGCTGAGAAGCCCACTTCCAAGTAAAACTCTTTGTTGTAGTCTGGGTAGACTAAACAAGGGGCTGACTTGATCCTGTTTATAAGAGCGTCCATTGCCTGTTGCTGTTTGTCAGTCCAAACAAATGGTACGTCTTTTTTAAGGAGTTCAGTCAGTGGTTTCGCAAGGTCCGCATAGTTTTCGATGAACTGGTTCGAGTAGTTACACACGCCAAGAAAACTTTGTAGTTCTTTGAGATTGGTGGGGACCTTGAGATTGTCAAGGCCTTGGGCACGAGTTAAGATGCCATGGTTTGGTTTAAGCCGTTCACGCAGTGTATCGGGAAGCTTGTACAGGAACCTCATAGGCTTCGGCCAACGTTTCTCCGTACGTTTACCTCTTTCTGCGTAATTCAGGTGTGTCACAACTGTCGGCGCAGTCGCTGGTGTGTCTGACCGGTCAGACCGCGGTGCGTCACTGTCGTTGTGATGTGTGTCTTCCCACTTCATGACTGAAGAGGTGCTCTTTGAGTCTGTAAGAACTATGTCATCTCTGAGTAGTCCTATACTCAAAAGCTCTTGAACCAAGGTTTCATCGAAAGCTTGGCTGATGGCTGAAGTACCTGTCCCAGAGGACAGTACAGCGTCTGTGGTGTGGGATCCTCGGACCTCCACACAGTCTACTACCTGTGGTAGAGAGTGAGAGTACACCCCCCTTTTGTTGGAGGAGGGGTCCTCAAAATCTGTGACACTGAAATCCAAGTGACTGTCAGCATGTCGCGGACTGCCACTTCCAGGACTCACATGTCCTTGAACCAAGGTTTCATCGAAAGCTTGGCTGATAGCTGAATTACCTGTCCCATAGGACAGTACAGCCTCTTCGGTGTAGGATCCTTGGATCTCAACACCTTTCACTACCTGTGGTAGGTAGTGTTCAGTGAGTGCTGACTGTGTCAGCTCGCAGAGGAGGTTCTCTTGTCGGGCCAGAGTCTGGTCCAACTGTTGAGTCTCTACTGTCTCATCTGTAGTTGAAGGTTCACTTACCGGGCTTGTGACCACGGTTGGGGAGTCCCTCGTGGCCACTGCGGTACCTGCGGTTAGGCAGTCTGTACCACAACGAGGAGGCACTTTTATTGGCAGGGGTTTTCTCACTGTTGCCCACATTTCCTGTTGACCATAATCTATAATCGCTTCAAAACGGTTTATAAAGTCTTGGCCAACCAGAAATGGGAATGAGTCAAGTGTGGACACATACACTGGGTGGTGTAGTGTCGTTTTGCCAATCTGCATGTGAACCATAGCCATAGCTGTTAGGGTTGTTCTCGTCTCTGCGAGACCCTGTAGCTCAATAGCACATTCCTCAAAGGGTATTTGCCCGTCAACACCGTTGGCGGCGGTCCTCAGCTCCTCGAACAGCTTGGCCGACATAATAGTTATATCAGAACTGCCATCCAGGAGGGCTTCACGCTCAAGGACACCTTCCAGTGTGATGGGCAGGTAGGCTTTCTTAGCCACCCCCCTTTGCATAAAGTTACACAGAAACCTCACAGGTCTTTGTCCACGTTTCTGTTCACGTGTGACTCTGGCTGTGTAATCTTGTTTACTGTCAGCATCTTGTTGGCTGTCAGCATCATGACCTTCAGGATGTTGTTGTGTGTCAGCAATTGGTTTGCTGTCAACATCCATGGCAATGTCAGAAGTAGTGTGCGCTGAGTTATTTGTGTGCTCTGAGTCTTTGTGAAAGACAGTGCTACACATCGCTCCAGGTTGGTCAATGTTGATAGTGTCATTATCAATGATAATGCCACTCATTGTAACAGGTTGGTCAAGCACAGTAACATTCAAATCTACTGACAAACTACTTACTTCCTCTGTCTCTTCCGAGCATAGAGGTGTTGGGCCATTATTCCGGGACATTCGTGACTCTTTGCCTGTTTCGAACTGTTCAGTTCGAGGTGCGGGAGGTGCAGTTCCAAGGCTCGGGGGTGTCTGTTGGGACAACGCATAGTTACATGAGTATAGGTCCCCATCCTTCAATTTCTTTTGAAGTCCACCCACCGATTGACCTTGGTTTTCACCCATCTGGTTCGATCTGAACCATTTTGGTTTCTTTCTCCCGCGGATACCCCCACTTTGTGGTTTGTCAGGTTGAAAGGTCTGTTTCTTTTCGCCTTTGTTAGGAGAGGGAGTTGATGAACTTGTCCCTTCTAGCTCCAGCGAGTGGGATTTGACCGCTTCATTCGGGGACACCTGTAAGGGTGTTTTGGCTTGCATGTTAAATGCAAAGACATCCGCAGCACACTGTACTATTTCATGCAAAGATGTTGCTTCTAAATCACCCCAGGCCAAGTTCCATGGCAACTTGAATCTAACATCAGGGATTAGATTATCCCTGAAAACAGATTTGAAAAGCGTCTGCTCTTCCAGGTCAGGTTCCATCATGTCACCTATATACGCCTTCAAAATTCTGGCAAAGAAAAAATATGGATGTTCATCGTTTCTCTGCAAGACATTTCGGGCAGCTGAGTAGTCACCACACAATGAGAAAGATTTTTCCTCTGTGCAAGGTGCAGGGGGAGCCAGTTCATGGCTCCGGGGTTCCTCTTGGTACCCTCTGATGTATGGGTCTTCTAGAGGCACATACTGTATGAGCCTTGGACGCGTACCGTCTTGAACTTCCATCTTTAACTTGATTTTTTGTGAAAATCAATAAGACAGTTCGAATTTTAATGTGTGCAAATAAATCTTCACTTTTAATGCAGCACTGAGTCAATCAAACTAATCAGCTGTCTGGTTTAAGTGTTTCACTGTGTAATAAGTATTTCTATTCATAGGTACCTTCTTCAGGTTTTACCCTCAAATGAATTGTAAAAGTTAAATGCCTTTTTGCAGTGTTAACTTTAAAATATAACTTATTTTTCAACAACAGTTACTAACTAACCCAAGCATGACGTCCGTTTTACTTACTCAAACACTATTTAAAAGATTCGAAATAAATACATTGTTCACACTAAAATGTACCCAGAATGCTGCTCCATTATGCCTTAAAAAAGATGTATTGCAGTTTGGCTAAACTGTTTTCAGGAGTGAAAAATGGATTACCTGTTTATTTTAAATATTTTTTATCTAAAATAAACTGGAGGTGTTTGTGTGCTTAGCATAACATGACAGATGGCATTCCAAATAAAAATCAGTGACTTTTATCAATTTGTTGTCTGTTGACATCCTCAAAGTTGTTCTGCTATCTTTGTTTTGATTTTTTGTGAAAATCAAGTCAGCAGATGCTTTCTGTTTATTTTAAATTTTGTATTTAAAATAAACTGGAGTCATTAATTTTACACAGAAAAACGTTAAAAATGCAATTTTTAACTAAAAGTGTACAGTGTACACCAATTCTGTTTAAAATTCAGAGATGTGAAGAGCTTAATGTGGAAATTCTCTGTTCTCCATCATTTTATTTATTAATTTTATTTAATCTGAAAATCAAATAAAAGATGCTTTTTTGAGTGTTATTTTAAATCTCTTCAGTATTTAAAATGAGCATCAATTGTTCGTCTGTACCTCTGTTATTCAAAAATTCTTTATTTAAAATAAACAGGATTTTTTGTTTGTGTACAGAACAATTTTAAAGCTGGTAATTTTCACCATAAAAAATGCTGACTTTATGAGGTGTTGAGAGAAAACTCATCTATTAACGTCCAGCAGGGGGCAGCGTCGAGTATGTTATCACGAAGCGACCGAGTTTAAATCAGTACATGGAAAGAAAACAACCTATTAGGGTTAGTTTTCAGTAAGAACGTGATAATTGCTCGAACCGCGTTCTTGTCAGAGACAAGTTTATGTTGTTAGACAGTTTAGATGGCTTAAATTGAGTTTTTAAACTTTTAGTGAAACCACTTTTCACCGTGTGTGTGTGAACTGCGTCTGCTTGTCACTCAAAGTGCATCAGGAAATGACGACACAAATAGGCGGGTCGACGCAGCGCGTCACCAGCTCTGCTGTGCTGAGCGAGGCGGAGCTCGCTACACAGATACGTGACGTCAACCAATCAATCACAGCGGTTGTAGTTCATTACCCAAGCATTAATGGCGAATGTAGTTTCTTACCTTCGACCAATGTAGCGCCGGAAATGACGACAAAGTGGGCTGGTCGCAACGGCGTGCGACGTGATTGACAGCTCACAACAGCGAATCAGCGTTCGCCACAAGAGTGATTGACAGCACACAACAGCGAATCAGCGTTCGCTACGAGTGATTGACAGCTCACAGCTCTCGTTTCATCCAATCACAGCTCATAAACAAACGTGTACTAGGACACGTAGCTCTTTAACGTTAGCTTAGCACAACAGAACACAACTTTATAGACTCGTAACCAACTCAAACGCTTCGAATTAACTCCCCAAAACTCTGAAACGTGGCAATCACATTTAAAACAGGCACGACTAAGCTACGCTCAGTAACCAGCACGTCAACTGTAACACGACACGGACTCCCTCGGAGCCGCGTTCAGGTCGGTTCCGTCCACTTTAAAGGAGCAGAACTCGGGTTTCAGAACCACTATCCGACACCGTTCTAACAGTTATATGCTTCTATGACCTGCTCCAACATGTAAAATACCAGCACAGCAATCTTGTAGATGTTAAATTAGCTTTTCAGGCAATTTGACTCGGCGGTCATTTTGCAGTGAGATTGCCTCAGCTTGTGCAACGTAATCTGGACCGGGTCCTTATCAGAACCACCAGACACTTCCCACACAGCGAGACAGATCCCCACCAAACTACTTATAGCGTTTCAAAAGTTGAACAAATAACAATTTCAGCTTCAAATGTCATTAACTGCAGTCCTGCAATCGTTCTGAACACTTTTCCAGCCAAAATAATTAACCTGTTAGAGTCTAAAACTTGGATCCTATTATGCCAACATGACGTTACAGTTCATGACCGAGACCACAGATATCAATAAACTTTAGAAGCCGATACGAGGCCACCAGATGTAAAGGGTTTAGAGGGGGGTCAGTTTAATACTGACCTCCTTTTTACCTTAATTTACTTATTCAGATTGAATAGTAATTTCACGGATTCTCTTCTTTTTCAGTTTACCCAATATTTCTGTGATCTTTATGATGGACAAATAAACAGAGCCATTAAGTGACAAAGACGTTAACTTAGTTTGATATGTCAAAAAGACACTATCATTTATTTAAAATAAATCAACTAAATTAACACCATTACACTTGATTGACATGATTTCACTTTCTTTCAATTTAAAACGTCAGCACACTTAAATTCAACACAACAGACATAAATATTGGATGTTAACATATTTAGTCTGAGGGGCATTTCAGCTTAAAATAGTTTCCAGCTTAAGATTGAGAGGGAAAGGGAAAAGGAGGAATAAGAGGTTGGAGAGATTAAGTTATTTATCTCGAGTGTAACCAGAGATGACACTTTCCATCCGACTTCGGCTAAATCCCAGGTACGTTTGTAAACAGCTTTACCTTTTGACGATGCGTCTGATAAAGATATTACCAGCCTCCCAGGTGCACAGAGTCCTTCCGGCCCTCGTACGTCTGAACTGGTCGTTTACTTCCAACGTCTCCTCGGATCCGCGTCAGCCGTCAGAAACATGTGGCAGCTTCTGGCCGACTTCAAGACGAGATGTTTCTCAAAGAAAGTTCATTAGGAACTTTGGAGCTTTTGCTCGGGGAACTGGATGGAGGCGTCCATCAGTTCTAGCTGACAAGTTAGTCTTTGGCTCTTGACCAAGCTTGACCAGCTGCAAGGCAGAGAGCTTTCAGGTCTCTGTCCATTCAAACTCTCTGTCCATTCAAAGACTGAAGCGTTTCCGCACAGTTAGAACTTAAAAGACAGGAACACAGAGAGGAGTTCACTTGCCTTATCAAACCCAAGGTTACAAACAGCAGCAGAGAGAAATGTTTAGGAAAAAGATAGATAAAGCTGGAGCCCAGCTCATGAGACTGTCTCTGAGTTTCTAAACAAAACCGTCCGGTCTCTGTGACCCGAAGGCTTCACCTTTAAACACAGCAGTGAACACAGTTTAACTCTTACAGAATGACACAGCTTAAAAGCACACATCATGAAAATGACAAAAGTTATTCTTTTGATCACATTAGAATAAAATCAAAGATAGAAATAGTCTCTTTTGGTGACTATATTTATCAGATTATAGCTAAATGAATGATTTTGTAGTAAATGTCTTGCTTTACTGAGTGGTCAGTAAAGGTCATCACTGGACAGTTCAAAAACCCTAATTTGACCCTGGGTAGGTCCATTACACTACTGCAAGCGTAAAGATCTATGTCTGGCCTCCCGTACCGTGTCCAGATCTGGTCCACGATACGTGGGTGCAGGCACCATTCTGAGGAGAGGGGGGCTCCTCTTGAGAGGGCGTCCGCCCCGTAGTTTAGTTCCCCTGGCACGTGAGTTGCTCTCAGTGACAGGCCCTGTGAGCTACACAACGTGAGCAGTCTTTGGGTTAGCACCAGGAGGGATGGGGACTGAGTCCCCCCTCCCTGTTGATGTGAGCCACTGTACACCTGTTGTCCGATCTTATCAGGACGTGTTGGTGTTTGATCAGGCCTTTCCTGTAAAAGTGTTTCAGTGAGAGGAACAATGCTGAGAGCTCCAAGTAATTTATGTGGAGCCGGGCCTCCTTCAGGGTCCAGACACCTTGTACGTGCTAGCCTCTGCAAAGACCCCCACCCCATCATCGATGCGTCTGTTGCCACCAGGATCCGAGACAATACTCAGATCTGTGGGATGACTCTGCTCAACACTGTGGGGTTCATTCATGGCCTCAGAGCCTCCATGCACTCTGAGTGGATTTTCATCCCCCTCCTCTGTTGCGGGTGGCGGAATATAGCTGTTTGTGCAACCACATCTGGACAGGATGCATATGTAACAGAGCCAAAGGAATGCAAGCAATTGCTGCCGCCATGAGGCCCAGTAAACGCTGGCAAAGCCTGAGAGATACAGTCTTGTCTAGTTGGAAAAGCGCTAGGCAGAGCTGAAGGTCTGAAACCCGTTTCTCTGAGAGCCTCACCCTGCATATGACGGAGTTTATCTCCAATCCCAGAAAAACCGTGATCTGGGATGGAGACAAAGTGCTTTTCTCTGAGTTTATGACAAAACCTAAGGATTTTGGGTATGACATTACTCGGTCTGTATGGGATCTTGCTTGGACCTTGGAGTCCGTTAAGATCAACAAGTCGTCCAGATAATTCAACACCCTCACGCCATGAGGAGCCAGGGCTACTTACAGGCATTTCGTGAACGTCCTCGGGGCGGTTGAAAGCCCGAAAGGGAGGACCTGGAATTCGTATGTGGCTTCCTCGAATGCAAAGCGTAGGATTTTCCTGTGGTTGCACAAAATGCTGATATTGAAATATGCATCTTTCAAATCAATTGTGCAGAAGTAATCGCTCGAACGAACCAATTGAATTACTTGTTTCAATGTCAACATTTTGAATTTGTATGAGCAAAGCCATCTGTTCAATTTCCTCAGGTCCAAAATCGGCCTCAGGCCCCCGTCTCGTTTTGGGACAACAAAGTACTTGCTGAAGTAACCTTTGTTTACCTCGTGAGCAAGGACAGCTCTGACTGCAACTTTCTACAGTATCGAGCAAATTTCCTCTCTCAGAACAGGCGTGCGAGCCTGTGATATTGTTGACATAATCACCCTGGAGAAGGGTGGTGGCCATTTGGAGAATTGCAGCCTGTAACCGTGAGTTATGGTCGTCATGACCCAGTGACACGGGTTGCACGCCGCCCAGGCTTCTGCCTGTGTAGCGAGTCTGGAGGGCATGCTCACCGAGGGATTTACATGTTTCAGGTGGGGTGGGGGTGAGAGAGTGGCCCCTCCCAACCTGTTCGACTGAGGGCACATCCGGCTCTCCGCGGGAGGTAGAGAGTCTGCCTGAGACAGACAGGCCTCTGCCCCCCCGCGTGGGCTCATTGGGCCCCCTGACTGATAGTGTCTTATTAGAGGGTTGGCCGGCTTTGTGTCCCGGCTTCCCTCGCTCTTTATTGACACATTTTGCATTAAAAAATGGTGGGGTTTTCCCTTTAATGCGGAGTCGAGACGCAGAACATTTTGGATATTTTGAGACTTTATTGTCGTGTGCAAACAACAATTTCTCTTTATTACACAAGCATTTGAGTGATTTTGTGTGTTTAAAAGTTCTAGGTCAGTTAGTCGTGGTTTCTTTAGGACTTTTACTGGAGATAAAAAGTTCAGCTCTCCTTTTTCCCTCTGGGTGGAGACGCCTGAAAAGGTGGAGAAGCAGCTCTGGCTCAGGTTGGCTTCTGCTCTCTGTTATGGCCCGTGGAGGAAGTTCTGGGTTGGCCCGCTTGACGTGGGATGAACCTGTGCTTTGACCAGGCCTGGTTCGCCTGAAGAGTGCCCATGCTGCTCTGAAGTGGGTTTCGTCCGTTGCTCCCCGTCGAGCGTCGGTCTCTTATGCGTCGGGCATTGAGTGATGGAGTGATGGCGTTGCTGTGGGCCTCTCTGTCCACTCGAGTCTCTGGGCTGTATAAAATGTTTTCTGGGCATACCTTCACACAAGGCCTCCTCCTGCTTCCTCCTCTGGTCCAGTCTGCTCTGGATCCTCTCCAGGGCCCCACCGAACAGTCCTGAGGACTCGATGGGGCAATGGAGGAACGGGGAGCGCTGGCCCTCCGGGAGGTCAGTGAGTGTCAACCACAAATGACGTTGAGCAATTATGGTCTCAGCCATACATTTCCCTTGGGCGATGGCTGCTGTACAGGTGAGGCGAAGGATGAAGTCTGCCACCCTGCAGGCTTCGTCTAGGACCTCGGTCGCCTTTTTCTTGTTGGTGGTCTGTTGGAGCTCCTGCAGTTTCTCGGCCTGGTAGGCCTGAAACATCGCTACTGCATTCATTACGCGGGCCGCGAGGGCCTGAGCGCGGTAGCTTTTTTCCAGCTGGAGAGCTGAAACACGGCAGGCTTTGCTGGGCAGTGTGGGCTTGGAGCCTGACGTTCTGGGGGCCAAATGCGCCGCCAAAGTCTCGTCCATCTGGGGAATATGGGCCATGCCAGCCGCCTCCATGTACAGAAACTGGGAGAAAGGCAGTGTCAGGGGGGCTCTGGGTTCAGCCCTGGAGCGTGTTAGCTCCATGTGGAAGTCAGGGAAGATGGGTATCCTGTACCTCATGGCCGATTGTTGTTTGGTAATAAAGTAGTTCCCCGCCAGTCTCGTTACCTGTTGTCGAGGTAGAGGTTCAGGCCAAGTTATGTTCAAAGCCTCCGCAGCTCTGCGACACCACTCGAACAGAGCGGGGGTGGACCCGTCTGCCTCTGGTTGACCTGCCGCAGGGTTTTGGGAGAAGTTTTCTTCCTCCCCTTCCTCTTCGTTGTCTGCCTCGTCGTCTGTCAGTTCGCCCAAGGTTGTAAGCGACAGTTCATCAGCCCTTAACAAGTCCCTCGTGTCGAAATCTGTTGTGGTGTCCCCCACAGGGGCTGCAATGGCCATCTTGTCGCCCCAGTCCAAGGGGCCGTTGTCCTCCATCTCGTCCGCCTCCAGCTCCGCTGTAGGCGTGAGAGGCTCTAGCGGTTCTCGAGCCATGGTGGAGTTGCCCATGGCCTTGGCCATGAAGTCCACGTATCTCCTTCGCACTGCCTCACGCAGCTAGCTGCAGTGAGGACAAGATTCTGGGGAGTCCAAGGCCGTCTTTGCGTGGATCATTCCTAGGCAAATCGGACAGGCCTTGTGGGTGTCCGCCGCCGAGATAAAATAGCCACATTCGCTGGGGCAGGGCCGTGAGCCGGGGCAGGGCCGTGAGCCGGGGCTCGCTGGTCTGCTGGCCTTGTTGGAGTTCTTCGACTTTCTCTTGCCTCTCTCAAGAGCTATGGCTGAGAAGAGACGTCGAGTAAAAACCAGTTAGCACCCGCTAAACGTGGTTAAGAAAATCCTCTCGCTGCGCTGTTCGTTTTGCTAGCCTGTTAGTTCCGTTAGCTAGCAGCTAGCAGGCAGGCGTGTGGCGCAGTTAGCGTCCCGCTAACTGTGCGGCAAAACAGCAGGAAAAAATACTTGAAAAATAAGTCCACGACACTAGGTTAGCATCCGCTAAACAAAGTGCTCGCAGGGAAGTCCTCTGTGACGCTCTGGGCAGGAGCAAGCTCACCTCCAGACGAGCAGTTCAGTCACACGAGGCAGGTCCTGCGAAGTTCAGGTGTGAAGCGAGGTGAAGTGCACAAAGAGGACGTACGTTACGCGTCATTGTCTTTTATGCAAGGAGGGCGGAGCCTCCTTGCTAATGCTGACGCGTACTTGCCTTAAAAGGTGCGATTGTATTGCTTCAGGTAAACTGCGCGGTGGCACAATTCATAGTCATTTGTTGCACCACAGTGAACTGACTGAAAGGGAACTACTTTATAGATATGTTTCTCACTTAACTTTTACACATTTTACCAGTCTTTATGCTATTGAAATTGTTTTTTTTACCAGTGGGTTTCAATTTTATTGACCATTAAGTACAATAAGTAGTGCTCTTTTGGTTTCCTACCTGTGTGCGTCAGTGTCCTAAAAAGTGATGGAACATTGGAAGAAGAGAAAAAAAAAACATTTTTTAACCTTTTTTTTTCCTCTGAGAAAAGAAACACTTTCACAAAAGGGTCCATGTAACAAAAGTTTAAGCTCTTCTTCTATTCTTATGAATTTTTACTGTTACCTAGACTTTATTTGGCTCACTTTAAAATGTTGATACTGTTCATTAACCAGTTCATCATTTTGGCTGAATTTGTAGATCATCAAGTCCAATGGATCACATTTTTTTCCCTCCCGAGTCATCCAGCCTAAGAATTAATACCCTCTAAATGAATTTCAAATAATTTGGATTTAAAATCTTAAGTCAGGTCACTGGTCAATGCAACTAGTTTTACATTTAGCTGTCTGCTCATTTTAAATTAGTATTTCAAATTGTGCATATACTGTACTCATGTTTTTAGAACCAAACAACTTTACTTGAATACAATCACAGACATCTTTGCCTCTGAGGTTTCTTTTTTGTAAAGCTTGTAGTCTTTGATGGCTTCACTAACTGCTGCTGTAACAAACACACAATCAATGCAGGGCTGAGTTTGGGAGAAAATCGGATGCGATTTCATGAAGAGAACAAAAAGTAGAGCTTGTCATTGTCTGGCACAAAATGACTTTACCCACTAAAGCTTCCAAACAGAGCTTAAAAACAACCACCATGCTCCATCTGTACATTTGTATCTTTTCTCATCATCTTCGAGTGAGGCTGTGTGAGCAGGATTCAGGCTCTAAAGCAGGTTCTTTCTGATGCTGTACTAATGTGAACTGAAGGGCTTTGGTACTACAATAGAGTCCCATGATCTCCGGTTACAAATTCAACCTCTTTGTTGTGTCTAAGATTTATACATAAGGCTTACACAATCTGTTTAATTTGCATGTAAAAAAAATGGTTTCATGCAAATGTTGTCCAAAGTCTACCTTGTGATAAGCGAAAAGCTTATTTGAAATCATAATATGTGTTGTTTTACTGAGAGAGTAAAAACTGCAAGGTTTTTCAGAAATGCAAACAAAACACTTGGCACGGCAGGTAAACTGTGATTGTTTTATTGGTTTACACTTCTGGATCCAGAAACGAGGACTTTTGACAAATTTGTCATTTTCAGTAGAACACAAAATGTTTCCCCAAAATTAGTTTGAATCTAAAAATACTGCAGGCAAGCAGCTGACGTTAAAATCCAGCCCAGAAGCGTTGGGCATAACTCGACATCCAGACTGCGATGAGTCGGCCAAAAATCTGCAGGAAGTGAGAAAACGACTAAAAACACTGGCAACATTTTAGAAATCTAAGTATTCCATTTCTTTGTGTAGCTCTGCTTCAGAACTGATCTGAACTGAAAGTGAGTCATGAGATGACAACGGTCAACACCTGGACTGGCACAGCACAGCTCCTCTCTCAGCTATGAAGAACAATCAACAGCCAGCACAAAATGTGTCAGGCAATCTTTAGCAAGAATACAGAAATAACCAGAAAAGGCAAAATTTTAAAAGAAAAGCGAACTGGTGAAGGTAAAAACCGTGTATCTTTCTTTCAGCATAGTTTATTTGCAGCACAGACAACAGCAGGGCTTCTCCTCTTCTTCACTGTGATGTATTGATTAATTAAAAACCCTTAAAAACCCACAAAACATGTGAACAACATGATAATCAAGGTATTCACCCGAAAACAGTGATATTTTCTTACCAGTAGCACAGTAATAACTTAAAAATCAGCCCTCCTCTCATCTTCTGTGAACCAGAGTATCAGTACATTCACAAAACGCAGACTTTGGTCCAGAAGCCGCTCCGCTAACATCCAGTGCGTTCCCATCAGCTGTGAAAGAAATGCAGTGAAGTGGAGCAGCTGTCCTGAAGTCAGCCCGCTTGGTTAAACACAAAGATGACAGGGAGGAGTTACAGCAAATGTGCCTGAAGTTCAGGTATTGCATTTCATGTGAATTGATCCACAAAAAAAAAAAAATTGGCACGGATGCAACAGCTGCGATGTCTGAGGCCGAGCGCGTCCTGCGTGCGTCTTCACCGCCTCACAGACGGCAGCTCCACTCTGCTCACATTCAAACGTTGATGTTTTCTGCATCTGATCGCAATAAATATCCTCACGTTTCAGCCGGAGGAGAGTTCAGCTCAGTCAGAGCGTCTGGACCTGCACAGGAAACAGCAGGGACAGGTGCTCGGCACCTCGGATCGGGAGTTTGTGCGTGGTGTAGAAGTGGACGGCCTCTGGAATGGTGTCAAACGGCGGGCTGTTCTGTCCCAGCACGTACTTCCCGTCTTTACACTGAGAGAACTTCATGTGCATGAAACCCTGACAGCTCCTGTAAAGAGAGGGGTGGGGTAATAAATGTGTTGAAGACAGAGATAAAAGGAATAAAACGTGATGGAGACATGAAACACAGAACAGCATCTGACAGGTTGTGAGTGACAGCCTGGGTTTATGTTCACGTCTTTTTATTTCACTCTGCCAACTTGAATCTAACCAAAAGTTTCAGAAAATAAAGAAAAGAAGGGAAAACATGATGGATGTATGAATGGTACAATAACACAGAATATAGAGTTGAATACAGACGCTGTGGACTGTGAAAGTGGCTTCACTGATAGTGTCACCTTCCCTTTAAGAGCTAGGCAGCCATATAAGGACTTCCCCTTTAAGATGGAGCTCTGATGATGATGATGATGATGATGATGATGATGGATGTCTAATTATAGCAGCAGAGGAAAAGACTAGAGCTAAAAATGGTCAGGATAACTATTATTGTTCAGCTCTCTAACACTGTGTGTGTGTGTTTGTGTGTGTGTGTGTGGGGGGGGGGTGATGGCTTGTTAAAGTTTATGTTTTCTCTTTCCTGTGTCCCTGGTTTGTGTTTGGTTTCAGAAAGTGTTCCAGATGTCCAAGGAGAGGGCAAAAGTTAATAATAATAATAATAATAATAATAATACATTTTATTTGTAGGCGCCTTTCTTGGCACTCAAGGTCACCTTACATTGTCAATCATAAAAACAGACACAATATTATACACGCAATAAAAACAAGTAAAATAGAATTAAAATAAAACAATGCAGTTGCAATCACAGTGCGTAGGCTACTTTAAACAGATACGTTTTGAGTATAGATTTGAAATGTGGCAATGAATCTGTGTTGTGAACATCAGGTGGGACTGGGAGTGGGTTCTTTTTGCATTCATGTGTGTGTGTGTGTGTGTGTGTCACAGTATGCACAAGCTTGTGTAAATGTCAGGTTTACTTTGGCTCTTTTTTGACCAAGGTGTACATTGAAGATGGGTTAGGTTTAGCGTTAGGTATGTAGGTCTGGTCATGTTAGGTTCAGGGTACAGAAATAAATGGAAAAATGAACGGACATCACTGCAAAGTCCCTGTAAAGATAGCAAAATACTCTGTGTGTGTGTGTGTGTGTGTGTGTGTGTGTGTGTGTGTGTGTTGTTCTTCTATGTTTTAAATTCTAATAAATAAATAAAAAACACTGGATTGCACTCTGCATGAAATGTACTTTATTAAGTTGATTTGGTTTCAAACCATGCTCAGACTTTAAATAGTACATTTAGCTGTAATAAATAAGACACGCCTCAAAATCTGATCTTGATCTTACACTGAAAGGATGGCCCTCCAACTAGACTATTTGTTTCTCCACATCACAGTTTTAGTTACAGTTTGTAATCATGTCGAACAGTTGTTGATTCTCTCTTTTACTGCAAAAATAAACTTAACTTTGGTTTTTAATAGGTCTTTGTTTGTGCTAATTATTTTGAAGTTGTTAAAAATGTTGCTTACATAAACTTTTTTTTTTTACATTTTCACTTTAGTTAAATGTAAATGAAATATAGCTGCTCAAAATGAATAAATTATTGTCACTTTTTTCACTATAACTCAAAGACTACATTGCATTTTTTGACATTCTGATGTTATAATCCCAAATATTGAGCATTAAAAGTAAGATGCTGGTGAAGATTCTCAGTCGTCCAGGACATGATAAAATCAAAAAGGTGTTCAATACAAGATCAACTGGACTTTATTTGTAAATAAATAAATACAAATAAAGCCCAGTTGATCTTGTATTGAATGCCTTTTTGATATTAAAAGTAAGGTGTTCAAGCCATGAATCACCATTTAATCCAGTAGTTTGCGCTCTTTTGCATGATAGATATAGTAAACTGTTCGTCTTGAGTATGTTTAGTTGATTGTGTATTTAATTTGATAAAAATTAAACAACCTGGACTAAATGCTAATAAAATTTAGCTAGATATATTAAGAGGTAAATGGAGTTACAACTAGAATAAACACTGTAATATGTGTGTTGCTGTTGTTGGAGTAACCTTCAGCTGTTCCAACTGTTGTTTTCAATCCTGTGTAATCTTACTGTTCAGTTAGAGACGCTTTTAACTTCCAAGGACAGATAACATCAATGACACACAGCGATAGCACTTGTAGTTTATAGTTTTCTCCAAAGGTTACGCTGACAGACGAAACCTCCCTAAAGGCTCTACTGCTGCTACCAATCCTAGAAAGAAAAAACTTGTTTAGTTACAATTTTTCCCCATTTTACTTGATCCAAACATTTTTTTAGGTTTAACCAGGAGTATATACGTTATTGTCTCTAAATTACATTAACTCTTCTACTTGTTATAGCTGTTATAGTTCATTTGTCCAAAATGTTTTCAGTGCCATATGGGCTGATCTAAATGCTTTAATTACATGTGCACACTAGCTTTAAGAGAGCTTTAAAAAAATAAATAAAAAAAGCAAACAACATGTAATTAATTGGTTGGTCTATGTTGCTGTTAAAGATGGCATCTGTGCACCAGAGAGAGGAAAGGACATACCGGTAGTCTGAAACATCCAAGAAATAAAATACTCTTAAAGATTTTAGACTGACAGGTAAAGATAGCAAATGTGTCAGAAAAACTGGAAAAATACATCAGATAATACAAACTATCAACTTTTTATGACCTCGTGGGCTCAGCAGGTTTTGCTTTCACATAGCTAAATGTGTGACTGCTAAAATAAAAATAATAAACACACCTACGTTTCGATTTTATTTTATTTTTAAGGATTACAATTTTTTATTTTTTTTTATTTATAAATCACTCTCAGACTGCAGGTTTACTTGTGGTTCCTAGAGTTTCCAAAAGTTGAATGGAAGGCAGAGCTTTCAGTTGTCAGGCTCCTCTCCTGTGGAGCCAACTTCTAATTTCTGTCTGTGAAGCTAACACAGTGACTACTTTTAAGATTAGCTGTAAGTTTTTTCTTTTTGATAAATCCTATAGTTAGTCTCCTTGGGGTTCCTTAGGCTCAGGTATCTCTTAATTATGCTGCTATAGGCTTAGACTGTTGTAGGACCAACTAACCCCATGCCCTCGCCCTGCTGATGTCTTTACTTTGTATTTGTCGTTATTTTTATCCTTAACTTGTGTTTGTTTGTCTTTCCTCCAATAGAAAGTTCAACTGGACCTGTCATTCTATGTTTTTCTGTTTCCCCTTCCTGTCCTCTCAATCCCCCAGCTGGCAGAAGCAGATGGCTGCTCGTTCTGAGCCTGGTTCTGCTGGAGGTTTCTTCCTGTTAAAAGGGAGTTTTTCCTTTCCACTGTTGCCAATGTGCTTGCTCAGGACGGGAGACTGCAAATGAGACTCAATCGTAATTGGCTTTTTTTCAGTATGTGAATGTTTCTGTTCAGTGCCCTGAGACAACTTCTGTTGTGACTTGATGATAGATAAATAGAATTGAATTGAACTGAAATAATTCATGAAACAGACCATGGGTGACTAAAATGTTGCATAGTGCAGGAACTTTTTTTTGTTCACAGGGCGTGGCATTACAAAGAGTTCCATGTACTGTATAACACTTTTATTACCATCAGAACAAAAAAAAGTTTTTAGGCAAATCCCAGGCTAACATCCAAAATGAGTGTATGAGGATCCTTAATGAACAACACATCACAGCCCCCAAATCTCAGTTGTATATCTATGACCAGTTTTATTATTACTCCTAAACGCATGACATGTTAAGCTTCAGCTCACTTTAAAATTGTCTGATGACCTTTAAAAGAATGCAACGTTAACAAGTTTTCTTGATACAATCCCTACTTTAAACCTATTATCTGCCAGTTGGGAACACGGTCCCAGCACTGACCTTGTTACTTGGACAGGTGTGTTTATGCGTGTCAGAAGCACTTTTCTCATATAAATGAATACAGCATGAGCTTGTTTACATGTCAGCACAACACCGACTCCACTTCTTTCTCACTCCCCCTTCTTCCCCATCTAATTCCTTTCTTGGGTGTCCTACAGAAGGTAATTCATATTCATTAGTGATTATGTGAAGGATGATGTGTGCGCTGAAGTGTGCTCTACCTGCCTGATTACCACTTAGAGGGCCCGCTGGGGCTAAGGAGGAGGGCCACAGAGGGAGAGGCCAAGGATGGTGAGAGGACAGACTGATGATGGGAGATTGGTGCGAGGCCAGCACAATGGATCATGATTGTAATTGCAAGGGAGAGATTTGACCAGATACGCAGTATTGTGCCCTACATATGAGCATCAGGAGAGGAACGAGGGTGACAGTAATCTAAAGTGAAGGTAGAGAGTAGATGGGAGAGAGAAGAGCGACAGACAGCTGGAGAGGTGTGGGGGAATACAATATGAGATGAGCAGCTCAGGCCCTTAGACACGCATGCACACATACACACATACACACTCAAGATGTTCAGCAGATTTTCTTCAAAGTTTGATTTCAAGAAGACTTTCCTTTAATCCTTTAGTAATCTTGAGTGCAACTTCTTTAGGGTTTCTGTAGGTCTTTCTAAAATTTTCTTAGGAGTTTGGTGGATTTTTTTTTGTGCCAATTTACAGTTTGCATTTGACCATTTTATCACCTGCTGTCATGAAAAACAGATGATGACGGAAATGCATTTGTGTGGACGTGCCCATTTGTCTGTTCGTAAAATATCTCATGGATCACTGGACAGATTTTAATTAAATTAAATTAATTGTATGTACATCTACAATTGAGTAAACTCAATTTAGGATGGCTACCACAGCTACTGGACTTTAGCAAACACAAACATGGCGATAACTTAGTCAGCTTGACTGATATTGAGCCAAAATCTGGAGTGGTAGTTGCTGAGACATCATTGATCTTTGATTTTTTTTTGGGGCATGCAAGGCAGCAGACAACGGATATGATTTAAATATACTGTATATTTTTTACTTTGATAAGTTATTGAGAAAGGTAACCTCATTTATACAAGTGACTTGTAAGAATGCAAGGTCTTTCATTAGATGAATGCTTTCGTTTTGTTGGATAGTCATTCAAGCCACTTAACTCTGGTCTATGAATCATACAGACATAAAGTCTTCTAAACTCAATGAATGAATCAGTATTGTGTCAACACATCAACTTGTTGTTGCCCTCTTTCCATTACGTTGTTTTTAAGGCATATAGCATGCGCAATGCAACAATTTGTGTGATTTCGTTTTTCATGTACGTGTGTTCTCTGACACCAAAATATTTGAATCCAGGTCTCAGAGGAGGTGCAACTGGTAGGGCTGCCGCCTCTCAGCGAGAAGGTTGCCGGATCAAATCCTGGCCCAGGATCATTCTGGGTGGAGGTGGCATCTGGGTGGCATTCTGTTCTCTCTGTGCATGCGTGGGTTTTCTCCGGGTACTCCGGTTTCCTCCCACAGACCCAAAACATGCATGTTAGCACTTTGAGATTTTCAGTAATGAAAAGTGCGTTATAAATTGAATTAATTATTATTATGTTAGACTGATTGGTAACTCTAAATTGTCTCTAGGTGTGAGTGAGAGAGTGAATGGTTGTTTGTCTCATTTGTCTCTATGTGGCCCTGTGATGGACTTGTGACCTGTCCGGGATATACCCCGCCCCTCGCAGAGTGATTGCTGGACATGGGCATCGGTGACCCCCGTGACCGAAAATGGAAGAAGTGGGTAAAAGATAATGGATGGATGGACCTTCTAACACTGATCATCTGCTGGAGCTTTATTTTAGATGCACACTGTACAATATGGGGCAGCAGTGGCTGAGTGGTTAGAGCAGTCATCCTCCAGTGGGAGCGTTAGGGGTTCAATTGAACCAGCAGTCACATGTTGAAGTGCCCATGGGCAAGACACTGAACACCTCATTGCCTCTGATGTGTGTCCCATCAGTGTATGAATGTGATCTAAAGCTCTGACTATTCTTCACAGATTCAGATTAGCTAGTAGAGTGCTGTATGAATGAGTAAATGAGGTTACAGATTGTATTGTAAAGTGCTTTGAGTATCTTGATTAGATAGAAGTTGCTATACAAGTACAGTCTATTTACCATTTACAATATGCCGTCTTGGTCAGGTACAAGGACTGGACTGAAATTGAATGAAAAAGCAAACAAAGTAAAAACAAAATCAACCTTGAAAGACCTTTATAAAGTCTAGAGAAGGATTAACCGAGAAAACAGAGATTACATGAAAGTTTGCCTTCTTTGTCGAAAAATAAGAACAAATTCAAGGTTATTCCAAACTTTGCTGAGTGACAGGTGTGTAATGTATATGTGTCTTACCGTAGAGACAAGGTGTAGTCAAAGCGGTTAATCTGACTGTTCCTCACCAGGTAGCTGCACTCTTTACACAGTGTTAGCAGAGACTCTGCCTCTGAACGGGACAGTGAACCGTGGTACCAACTGCTGGAGCAAACACAACAAGAGTAAAATATGGCACAAGTGGAACTACGATCTGGAAACACAACATATTTCTACGTCTTCTATTGATGCAACCTTATTGATGCAACCTAAAAACTCAAACTCAAAAACAGGCTCAGAAACGACCATAAGGGAGTAGCAGAGCATAATCAGTTCCCTTAAACATGCACTTCTGTGCACAACACTGTGAGCTTCGTTTGAATTTACAACTGTGCTTAAAATGTGTCGTGAGGATGAGTTTCATTACCAAAATAGCCCTTAATATGAGCAAAAGACAGCCCATAAATTACACCAATGATGTTTGAAATTAAGACCAAAGTAAATGTGTGCCTTGAAAGCTTTAACTTAATTAGTTATCACTCTAACCTTGTGCAACTCTGCTCGGCTGAAACACACAACAGCTTCATTTGAATATGTTCAAGCCCCATAATAGATCAAAGCAGAGCAATAAAACTATACAGCTGAGTCCACCCTCACTTATTCATGACCACTTTTCTACAGAGATGTGATAACTGTGCATATGTAAGCGATTCAAAAACATTTAGAGCCCACTATAATCACATTTGCATGCATAAATAGTTGTAAACCCACAATTAGTTTGATTAAATTAAACATTTTAAGTCTGAAAAATGCCACAGACAAAACAATTAGTTTATTCCAGCAAATCAAAGTGCAGTCTATTATCAGATGCTGGAACTGGTGATGCTGGGTTTCCATGAATACATACACCTGCATTTCCAAAGGCAGAGTAGCGTCCACTCTCTCTCCCATCATCGTCGGGCTTTCGAGCGTCGTTCGAAATTTCATTCCCCCTCCTGCTAGCGGGCTGGACCTGGGCCCAGGAGGACGCAACCGCTCTGTGGGCGATGACGAGCGATCCCACTCTGCTCCGTCAAACTGCACTGTTGGCAAGCAGGGACAGAAAAAGTGAGTCATGGTATTTACACAGCAATATAACCAAAAGGGATTAAACTTCTCAGTCAGACCTGGGGTAAACATCAGATATTTGACTACTGCGAAACCAAAGAAACAGTTGGAGAAAGGGAATTACTCAGAGATGGGTCATAGCAGGGCCAGCAGGTCAGGGGTCTGACAACAATACAGTATTGTCATTACAATTGTTGTCATCAAATGAGCCTGTTATAGAGCAGGCAGACAATAATATGCTGTTTTTGATTGTATTTGGTTCATGAATTTCTGGCCCATAGATACTTTGCTTTCCATTAGCACATATTGAAGTACAGGTAGCCCTCGACTTACGACGGTCTTGAGTTACGACGTTTCGTGGTTACGACACGCATCTCCATGAAAAAAAAAAAATATATATTGACATTTTTATTTTGAAAAGTCGAGTTACGCAGTTTCCGGTTTCCGGTTTTATGTTCTAAATGTAGCGGCGGAGAAATACTGCCCTGTACTGTACTCTCTAAAAAAAGTTAAGTCTGGTCCTCTGGACATTCAAAAAACAAAACAAAACTTTTTGGACCAAGCTGGACAGGCAGCAGCTGTGGAAAAGTACCGGTAGCTGTTTTACGGACGGCTGTTTTACAACGTAAAGGAATGGAGAATCTGGGGGAGGGAGGGAGGAACGGAGAAAATGGCTTCACCTGGGGCCTCATGTATCAACGGTGCGTACGCACAAAAACCGTGCGTACGCCATTATCCACGCAAAACTCCTGTATGTATCAAAACAGAACTGAACGTGGAAATGTGCGCACCGCCACGGCAGCTCCAGAGCTGGCGTACGCACGTTTCTGTGGTTTTTGTTCCTTTGGCGACACTTACAGGTGATTCTGGAAACTGTTCATGATGGGGAAATAATTATTATTTCCACCCAAACACACATGATTAACAATTATTACATCCACATGGACGCAATCAGAATATAACCTGCAAAAAATATAAAAAACAGAAAGACTGAATAGTTCTGCACAGCTTAAATTCTTGTTTTCTGTTCATTTTTAGCTGTTTTAGCAGTTGAAGAACGTGATGCATGATGGGACAAGACGACATTCCTCTGTTGCAGGGTATATTTAAATGAAAACAACGTTTTTCTTTTTTTTAAATTCATTCCAGAATTAAAGAACACAAGAAAACTATTTTTAAAAAACCACAAGAAATCCTCTTTTTCCTTCATTTCATGTATTGTTTCATTTCATGTTGTTCTTTCTAAATAGTTTTCTTGTGTTCTTTAAATCTGGAATGAATAAAAAAAAAAAGACAGAACGTTGTACCATGCGGGAATCGAACTCATGATCTTTAGGACGGAAGGCAAACACGCTACCCACTGACCTATTTAGGCATGTTAGAATAGCTTGGTCAACTTCTCGTTTAAAAGTGGACGGTTTGTTGTGCGCTGAGCGTGCCAAACAAAACCTTTTTCTGTGCCTCTCTACGTCACTCAGAAGTGTCTCCAGTTCACAGTCCGTGAAGTTACTCTTTTTTCCACGTTTCGACATGATTTGCAATAGAGCAAAGACGACATTCCTAACGTGCAGGGCATATTTAAATGAATTTGCATATTTATATGGAGGCGTGTCAAAGGCGGAGTCGGCCACTCTCTCATGTGCGCTCAATTCCACGTTGATTGTGATGTACAAAAGGAATGTGCGTGGATTGCGGCGTACGCACAGTTTGATACATCTGGATTTTTTTGTGCGTACGCAGTTTTCTGGATTTGACCGTACGCAACTTTTCAGTAAGAAATCCACGCAAGTCTTTGTACATGAGGCCCCAGCATTCCAGAGTAGGAAATTAACTATTTTTTTCCTTCATTATGGCTCTGAAATGTGTGTGTTTTGATAATTATGTAGGGTACTGTGTTAGGATAGGCTAAGTGCTTGGTAAAATACAGTACTGTACGTATAAGGTGAAGTATTTACGTATGTTCCGACTTACGTCGAAATTCGGGTTACGACGCAGCGTAAGAACGGATCTCCGTCGTAAGTCGAGGACTACCTGTATTTTTTATAATTTTTTTTAACTAACAGGTTCAAAACTTTATGCGTTCATAAAACATTAGCACTGTAAGTAGTTTAAAATAAATACATTCATCATCATAACAGGGAGTTACAGAATATATGGTAAGATTTTTTTTAACCCCTACTCCTCACATTCAACAAGTGCTAAATGTAAGAATAGATGAAGGTGCTGCAGCTGGAGGTGGGGGGGTCGGGGTTATGGCAGATGTCAAACAACAGGGTCACTGCGGTCTGGACAACTGCATGTGTTTGGGCTGTTAATGGAAAGCAATCATGGCGGAGGGGTGCAGAGTGTTCAGGGTGAAAGGTCACCTTGCTCTCTGACGGGGGGCTGCTCTTCCAGCTGACCCACTGGGGCAGGCCAGGGCAACTTCGACAACTCCCTCATTTCTAATAAGAGCACAAGGGAGCAGAGAGGAGGCGAGGCACACACACACACACACACACACACACACACAAAAAAACAGAAAGGGAACAGCAGATGGGCTTTTACTTTGTTAAACCAAATCGAAGTAGGTGAGAGAAGAGGTGACGATGAAGTAGTGAGACTTTAACTGGAGGGGGAGGATAACTTTTTAATGTAAGGTGCATCGAGCAAGACGAGTGAAAGAGGGTAGAGATGAAGCAAAGGAAGCTCCATTGCAAGTGGAAGTATAATTTGTGTGGAGATGATACACGCAGTGTTAGGAAATGTAGTTAACTATGCCTCCTGTCACAAGGAGAGGTGTCTAAAAAAATCATGTCCTCTTGCTCCTATTGCAAAATAAGTTTTAACATTTTACACTCAGTGTTTTTACAGGCTTAAATCATGTGCGATCAAACTAAAAAGAGCAGAAAAGAATATAAAGGAGGAAGTCAAAGACTGGATTATTTATAGTAATCTGAACTTTACACCTAAAGGAAACGTCTCTCCGCAGAAGACGCAACAAAAACAACTTTTGATGTAATGCCACCCACAAAACAGCATGATAGAAGAACTGAAACGAGCAGGAGCATAAACAATACTCTCTTCAATGTCCTACCTGCAGTTGGAAAGTAACAAAAAGGTGCACAGGGAGGCAGAACTGAAAATAGCTCATTATATACTCGAACAGAGGTATATTATGTATTGGTGCCAGCATCACAATGTAAATCCAGCTCCTGTTCTCTGCAGAACTGGATTACAAAACAAATAAAAGGAAAAGGAGTGTGACGTCCTAATGAGCCGACAAATCCAAAGACCCCCCAGGCCGGCGACATCAAAGGCCATTTGAATGGGCGTTTGGAGAAGGACCTAGTCCATACATACATGCTTCTCCCCATTTCCTGGTTAATTATTGAGCAGGCAGACGCACTCTGCCACTTTCTCTGGCTCTCTGTGAATTATTGATGCATGGTGCAGTACAATGGCCCCATCTGGAGCGAGCTGCACCTCCGCCCATGCCAGGATTAAAGTGTGGCCTGGCACTGCTCAATGGGAGACACGCACACAAACACAGGTCCACTAACACGCGTGTCCAAAGTCCTCCAGAGACGCCCTTGCCACCGCCCCCTACATCGCCTAACTGCTGCCTGTCAGCGCACCTCCACAACACATTTCACACCTCCAATTTTCAAGCACAACAGAGAGTGAGGTCAATATTTTAATGAGAAGGACCTAAATGTAGAGTTACAGGAAGGAAGAATGGTTGAGAAGAGACAGCCTAGACATCTTATTGCCAATTAAAGCTGTGCTCAGCCATCAGTTAGATAAGCTCCAAATATTGGTGTTTTCTTTTCAAATCACGATTCATTCCCACTACCGTCTGTGTGGAAGTTCTACTGATTTCCACAACTTTTTGTCCAAGATTGTTTGTATTAGAATTTTACTTTTTCTTGACAACTTGCTTTAAATGAATTTGAGCAACTTTGAGACCGACTGCTGTGGCAGAATAGAAAATTTAAACAATGCAATTGTGTTTTTAGTTTTGCCGTTGTCAGTTGTCTTGATAACCGCGCAATGACTTGGAACAAGGCAAACTTTTTTGAAAGTTGTGTCCTCTGCAAAACAAGATATGGTGTACTTGGAAGGACAATAACATTTGTAGAAAGTATGAATATTATTGTTTCAAGAATTAAGCCTTCTAGCTGACACCAAGCTGGCTTGACTGGACATAATCAGCTAAATGAATGGTTTGAATTCTCTTTAGTTATTGTCCTACATGCACTGCACTTGGAGACATTTCCAAGAGACTGAATTGTTCAAGTCAACTAAATGTTCTGAAGTTTGAAGAGGATGAAGTGTGAAAAGAACAGGCAATCCTGAGACTCAGAGAACTGATGCTGAATAAATAAGGAATATTGAAACAGAGCTACTTTATGTTTTTTCTGTACACATGTACAGGTAATGGTCAAAGGTAAATGGAGTTTACTTATATAGCGCCTTCCAGCCCCCTATGAGGGGCCCCAAAGCGCTTTACAGCACCAGCCATCCACCCATTCATACACACATTCATACACCGGTAGCGGTAGTCTGCCATGCAAGGCGACAGCCAGTCCTATCGGGAGCAACTCGGGGTTAAGTGTCTTGCCCAGGGACACAACGACACATGGTGTGGGAACGGGATTCGAACCTCCAACCTTCCGATCGGGGACGACTGCCATTACTACTACACCATCTCGTCCCCACAGTCCAGACGACCTGACTGAACATTGATGGATTTCTTTACCTGGATCAATGAGCATGAACTTTGATGTACACATACAGGTTTTTATGTCAAA
The DNA here is from genome assembly GCA_038048925.1 of Garcialebias charrua. NCBI lineage: Eukaryota > Metazoa > Chordata > Actinopteri > Cyprinodontiformes > Rivulidae > Garcialebias > Garcialebias charrua. Next base: position 29,696 of record JBBPBX010028106.1, read on the forward strand.
TTTGCTCACACAAACACTAAACAACAAAAGGTTCGATATGGAGACAGAGATGGGGTAGAAGTAGGGCAGCCAACCCATGGGAACCGAAAGTCTCAGGTTCGTTCCGCAGCCAGTTCCACATGTCGTGGTGTCTCTGAGCAAGACACCTAATCCCTAATTGCTCCCTGGGTGCCCACATAGCTGCCCACTGCTCCACCTGGGTGTATCCCAGATGTGATGGGTTAAATTCAGAGAACTATTTTTATCATTGTATGGGAACATACAATGATGACAGCACATAGCACTTTACTTATATCTAAGACAGGACAGAAAATAAGGTCGTATTTAAAAGAGTGTAAAGCTGTCTACACAATTTACATAATTGATAATGAGTCATTTCTAGAATATTATGTAATATCGTGTCTCCATACAGGCTTCATACCTGTTCCGCGTCCCAGTTTGTCCACATTGCATATTAGCATACATTGGCATACAGCTGGGTTTTGTCTTAGAGAATTCAGTTCTTCGTAAACTAAAAACAGATTTTCTTCTATCATGCTGGTTATAAAAAAATCCTAAAGTAATTTCAAATAATGAAAGCCTGTAGATTAGTTAATTTCTACAACTTAGACCCAAATTGCTGTTATTGATGTTTTCCTATGTGATGTTCAGATTGAACCAGCGACAAGCTCATCTTTTCCAGAAAACATTAACACATGCACTCAAACCCTATCTGAAATCTAACTGATTACAAAGCGTCAGCACCAAGCACACACATGCAAATCACACCCTCAGAACCTGTCACTCACTTGCAGAGAACATCTGGCTCATTCACTTCTAACGAGAACCTATAAAAAGTGGTTTGCTTCGAGTCTTTATTTCCCTGCAATGCATTTAATGATTTCTGGAAAGGGGCAGACTTGTGACCTGCTGGCTGCTGGACATGGACACCAGTGACCCCCCACAACCCGGAAAGGAAGAAATGGGTAAAGATAATGGATGGATGAAAAAGGGTGAATTTAAAACACATGTCCAAAAAATATATCCAATCTAAAAATAAAAAAATTAAAATAAAAAAATAACAGAGATGTCCTTCCATTTGATCAAGCAGGTAACAACCCTATGGCCACTATGATAGGAAACGTTCAGGCTGGGGTTTTCTGTGTCGCACAAAGGATACAGTACCGTACATTGTTGCAGGTGATGGACAGGGGACTCTTTAACAGCAGCTGGTTTTTGTTTAATCTTTGGCATCTTGTATTTACTGTGCACAAAGACCTGACAATTACAGAAAAAAGTCATGGGTAATAACATTGATTCCTTTAACGCTGTGTAAACCTACAGTCATTATTTCAAATCAATATTAAAGCCCTATACTGTACATACCTTCTTAATATTTTCTTTATTTGCATTATTTTCTCAAGGATTTATTCCTAGGTGGATCTAGGGGGCTCTCCTCATTTTTCGCACAGCTGAGTATTTGTTTTGTCCATCACCCACTCACCTAGCTCCCTTCTAAGTGAAGCAGTATCCTTCATTCAATGTTTTCTTGATCCTGATCTTTCTTACCCTTCTCTACTTGGATCACCTCTTTATGATTACTGCCAAACCGAACAGCGAGGATGAAACACAAAGAGCATGGCTTCAATTAATGTCACCAAAGGTTCCAGATGAAATTCAAGGAAAAAATGGCAAAAGAAGAAATAGTAAAAACAAAAGTGAAGATGGGTAAAAAGAAGATGTAAAGAGTAAGAGTCTGCTGTGTCGGTAAGGCAATGGTGGATAGATGACAGTCAAAAAATGAAGCATTTTTCCATAGATTGGCTCAATTTTCTATTGGTTTTTATATGTAACACTACATAAAGAGCCTACTGTCTCTGAAGGCTGTCCTCTCACTCTTATTAACAATTCATGAAACAACTTGTCCAACAAACACTTTTAATGGCAAGCCAGTATACAAACATACTGTATTGTGTTCAGTTTATTTGAGTTGTTTATGCCACATGTTAAAGATTATATTTCACTTTGGCGTGTAAGGAGATGAGCAATATGCTTTCCTTTCAGGAATTGTTTTTCTTTCTTTTTTAAGCACACTGGTACTAGGCACTTTCTTGATTGATGCTTAGCAACATATATAATGTGAAGAGATGTTTTTATGTCAAAACAGGTCAAATAAGTGTCACAGTTTTGGACAGTCTTGCTTTCCTACATTTATTTTGTGGGCTGCAATTTTTTTGTTTGTTTGTTTTTTGTACTTTTACTAATAAATGGAACAGACCATGTTTCAAAGTGTAGCAGCTTATGTATACCCAAAATAAAGTAAGTAATCTTACTCTAACAACCTGGTGTTCATACTTTCTACGAAAGTAGAGTGGTGCTTGAAAGTTTGTGAAAACTTTATAATTTTCTATATTTATGCATAAATATTACCTAAAACATGATCAAATTTACACAGAAGTCCTAAAAGTAGATAAAAAGAACCCATTTAAACAAATGAGAGGAAAAAAATAAACATAGTAATTTATTTATTGAGGAAAATGATCCAATATTACAGATTTGTGAGTGGCAAAAGAATGTGAACCGTTGCTTTCACTATCTGGTGTGTGAGAGAGACCTTCTGTTGCTTGGAAGTTACCCTGGGGTCCTTTGAGACCTCTCTGACTACAAACCTTGCTCTTGGACTGATCTTTGTTGGTCCACCACTCCTGGGGAGGGTAACAATGGTCTTGAATTTCCTTCATTTGTACACAACCTGTCTGACTGTGGATTGGTGGAGTCCAAACTCTTTAGAGAAGTTTATTTTTTTTTTTTAACTTTTTTCAGCCTGATGAGCATCAACTCTTTTTCTGAAGTCCTCACAAATTTCCTTTATTCCTGCCATGATATACTTTCACAAACGTTGTGAAGAGCAGACTTTGATAAATCCTGTTGTTTAAATCAAACAGGGTGTTCACTCACACCTGATCATCATCCCATTGATTGAAAACACATGACTAATTTCACCTTCAAGTTAACTTCTAATCCTAGAGGTTCACATACTTTTGCCACTCACAAATACGTAATATTGGATCATTTTCCTCAATAAATAAATGACCAAGTATAATATTTTTGTCTCATTTGTTTAACTGGGTTCTCTTTATCTACGTTCAGGACTTGTGTGAAAATCTGATGATGGTTTTGTTCTGATTTTGTTGGTGTGTAAACCCAATGGTGCAGGCAGGCACGGGGAACTCACAGAGTAAAATAACAAAGATATTCATTAACAAAACAATAAACTGACGAGTCAGAAATACTCAGAGTGAGCGATGAGCGAGGAGACACAGAGGGAGACAGAATCAAAAGCCTTGTAGGACGATGCATGGACACGGGGAACAGAGATGCAGACTTAAATACAAACGCTAATGAACAGACAATGACAAACATCTGGGGAAGGATGACAGGTGGCAGAGGCAGGAGCTGTTTTCAAGAGGGAGAAACACTGAGCAGAGCAGGACAGAAGACACAAGAATCACAAAAAACACACACATATCCTCTCAGTTTTAGGTTATATTTATGCAGAAATGCAGAAAATTCTCAAGGGTTTTTAAACTTTCAAGGACCACTGTATGACGATTCAAAGAAATCACAGAATACTGAGATTTTTGGTGGAATAATGTTTTAGAATTTTTCCTAAAGTATTTTTCGTAGCACAAGACTGTGTCTAAACCTGTTAAAGTCTTGTTGCCTCAGCCTTGCTTTCAGGAGGCATATGCTCATCATAATGCAGAGCTTCCAAGAATAGCTCCAGCCTTTCGCTGTTGCCTAATGAGCAGCTGCACTGAAACATGTGAAGGATAAGTACTTTGCTCAATGGCAACAGAACAGTAATTGCAAAGAGTGGAAATGTTATTAATTCACCTTTTCTAGCCAGATTTGCAGCTGGTTTGCAGCTCTCTTATCATGCACTTCACTCCACCGACCTTAACACAGCCAGCGTAGACACCAAATAACTCAAAGCTTTTGTTGTGGACTATAAAATTTAAACACATGATCATTAACAACACAACCCCTTGTTCATTAAGTGAGGCCGTCAGAGCTCTAATAAGTCTGTGTCTCTCATTAACTCACTAATACAGAATGGCTGTAGAGCCAGTCTCTTGATGGTTTACTCTGCATTAAATTGTGGGAAATTAATGACTGATGTAATTTGAGTGAGGAGGTGTGACTGGTGACATTTCCTTTGTAATTAAAACCTTTCTGGACTGAGGAAAGCCAGTCAAGTTTCAACGCTCTGGCACAGGTGAACTCAGTCTTACAAAACTGTTGAAATGGATTCTGAGTGTGACTACGCTTAAAAATACCTTTTCGGCTTCTCCCTTCTTCAGGTGTCGCCACAGCAAACTAACTCAAACAAAGACTTGGCAATTGTTTTTACGCTGGATGACTTTCCTGAAGCAACCACAGACCATCGAGCTACCACAGCCCTCTGTGTGGAGCAGGGTGCTGCCATCTAGGGCGTCCAGGGGAGCAGATGGTGGGGGTTAAAGGCCTTGCTCAAGGGCCCAGGTTGGGGCAAATCAGGTTGAAGGCAGTTGTGGCTGCTTCACCTATCCCACCCACATTTTGATGTCAGCCTGGGGAGTTGAACCAGAGACCTTTCGATCACAGGCCCACCTTCTCTAACCTCTGAAAAGTACATGCTGCATTCAGTTTGCACCCAGACAATTACACGATTACAAGGGTTGATAAAATCACAATCAGAGGAAACCTGTTGAGAAGTTGCAGCTTGAATAGAGCACATACATCCTCCCACACTTTCATTTGTACCAGAAACATGCACACCATGCACATTCTTCTTTTCATTCTGGAATTAGGTGTCTGTTCATAATCAGAACTGGAAACCCAAGCTGGAAATCTACAGATGTGTGCATTTGCCTTAGTGTAAGTGTTGATGAGGGGTTGCTGGCAGGGTTGTGATGTGCCCCCACCAACCCCAATTTGTTCCCTGAGGTTATCTGAGTGTGTCACATCAACGGGGAAGGCAGCACATGAGGGGACAGCCCTGTCACCACTGAAGTGTTGGTGTGTTCATGCACTAGTAGATGACTGATTGCTCCCTGCTACCATGGCCCTGCCTTACCCCACCACAGCCCCTGACCATTAATACTCTCCACAAACACAATGAGCTGCCAGCAAACACACCTTGGGCAACGTACCTTTTTTTAATTTAAATTTCCCTCTGGCTCAATTATGGAGACAGCCATTTTCCCTCATCCCTTTGTTCCTTCATTTAGTCTTTTCCATCTACCTGTTCCTCTGCTTGGTCCTTCCATCTGTCCCCTCCCTCACGTGTGGCATAGCAATGCCGAGAGGGGTCTGGGAATATGGATTTAAAGAGTAACTCAACTCAAAATTAACTTTTTTTAGCTGATAAACTCCCTAGAATGTGTTTAAAAGGTTTTATAGCCCTATGTCTGTGTTAATTTTCATGTATTTGTGCATATTTGTTTAAATCGGCAATATTTGGTTTAAAAACGTGTTTACGGTAGTCCTATGGGTGTAACTGGTGAATTACACCTTAATTTTCTTATTTGTCCAAACGCTCATGTGTGACGTCACAAAAGTGGTTCAAGCAGAGCCAATCCCCTGCAGAGATGAGAAGGTCCGCGCTGCAGTTCATACCTTATATGGAAGTGGTACATTGCACTCCGGAAAAGTACTGCAAAGAAGCATATTATAGTTTTCGGAATGGCAATAGTTATTTGTATATTTTAACTTATTTATGTTAGGAATACTTTTCACTACATCGAAACTATTTGGTTTTATTCATTTTTTTATATTGCGATGGACAAGTAATGCATATATGCCACGATATGGCAATGGTGTAGGTCTGGGTTTGGCATCTGACAGACCCAGGTTCGAACCCCGGTCATGGAATACCTTATGGTATTATTTTTTATTTTTTTAGGCCTTTTGTTTTGGATAGATCGGGTGGGGATAGATAAAAATCTACATATTTATTCTTTGATGGATGGATGGATGGATGGATGGATGGTTTTGCTTGCTGTAAGTTGTTTGCTGGAGTTTTAGTTTGTTTTAGGCCCTGTTTACACGGACACTGTGTGGGGGAAATGGAACTTTTGGGTATGTTAATTAGGTTGAAAGTTTTGCGTTGACATGGGCGAATTCTGTGGATACGACTCTCTCCCCCCACCCCCCGTCCTCATGACTTTACTGTAGTTACCATGCTGGGCCATTAGATGGCGCTGTGATTTTTGGAACCTTCACTACTGCGCACGCGTGCTGCCTGGGGTAAACAGAGCAGACGAGGCAGCCTGTTTTCCTCTCTGGCTAAAAGTTCAGCTACTACAAGTTGTTGTCAACAAGTTAACAACAAGTTAAAGCTGGAATTTGGATAAGAGTCAACAGATTTGACACCAAGTGGGACCGCTTCATCTAACAAGCTGCACACCAGTTGCTGACTGGACCGGAACCGCGTCAACATGTCTGACTTTAGTCCGTGAGAATCAGCTGATTTCCAGCAGCGCTACAAGGTAAACAATGTTCTTAATAATGTTTCCTTGTGTTTAGTTCGATCACAGAACAACCAACTGAGGTTTTATTTTTATTTTTTTCCTGCGAGGTCGAAGCTGTCGTTCCACGAAGCGGACCGGCGGTTCGGATCTGGGTCCAGTTTCCACCAGGATGAAAACAACAGAGTCCAGTTCATTAAAGTTCGGTTAACGTGTTTTTAAAAGTGTTCAATTTAATTCTCAGTGTTTGTGACATGAGTTTGTGGTGTTGAATAAACAAATAAATAAAAAATCAACCTGGTGTCTTCATTTTCAGCAGCATGTTAGGCATGACGTAACGAGTCCAGATAGCTTCATTTAGCTCAGATAAATTTAAATATCTCCCACGCTAACATAAATACTGTTTATTATTGTTAAACTGTTAATATATAGCACATTTAGTATGTTATAGTGCAGCGTGACACGTGAAATGTCCGACTGCCTCGTTAACAGCGACAACTGGATCCAGGCAGCTGGCTCTCTTCCAACACAGATGCAGGTAAGGTGTAGAATAATTAAATATGAGAATCAAAATATATTCCATCAGCTATAGTTCAGAAAGTGGTGCGTGTGTCCACTGTCC
>JBBPBX010028107.1:0-12750 GCA_038048925.1 Garcialebias charrua
ATTTTAATGAGTGCTGTTTCAGTACTGTGGAGCGGACGGAAACCAGATTGAAATTGTTCATATAAATTATTGCAAGACAGATGAACATGAAGTTGAGAAGCTACTGTTTATTCAAGAATTTTGGAGATGAATGGAAGATTTGAAATGGGGTGAAAATTTTTGAGATTATTTGGATCTAAACCAAGTTTTTTGAGTATTGGAGTTACAGCAGCTGTTTTGAGAGAAAGGGGAACAACACCAGTGGTAAGGGAAGAATGTATAATATCTGTGATGAAAGGGGACAGTGAGGGAAGAGTAGCTTTAACAAGAACAGTTGGAAGGGGTTCTAATTGACAGGTTGAAGATTTTGATTTTTGAATTAATTTGGAGATGTCATTGATTGAGGGGAGAGTAAATACAGAAAGTGAATTAGGGGCAGCTGGAACTGGAACAGGTGACATTAAAGTCACAGTGGGTAGCAATTGTTGGTGGATCTGTGCTATTTTTGAAGAAAAAAATGATACCAAAGTGATACACAAATCAGAGGAATACAAATGAGGAGGAAGTGAATCAGGTGGTTTCGTAATATGTTGGAAACTTATGCACACGCACAATTTGACTCCCCCACCAAACTCCTGTCTGGAACAATAAGATATGTGCTTCATAGAAACAAGTCTCTGGATGTGGATCGCTGGATGGAAAAAGGTATTTGGTCCATAAGACATTTTCTAAACGACATTGGAGGTTGGTTATCCTATGAGGATTTTTGCTTATTGTATAATTTAGACTGCTCGCTCGCGTATTCAGTTTAACACTGTACAATACAATACAATACAACTTTATTTATAAAGCACTTTAAAACAACACCGTTGGCCAAAGTGCTGTACACCAACACAGACAAGCATACAACTATAAACTCAATTACCATAAAAGTGATGAATTACCAGATCAAACAGCAAACAGTAAAAACTATAAAACAAAAACTTAAAAACATAAAACCAACATTTCAAGCTGTGTTAAACGCCAAAGAGAAAAAATGTGTCTTCAGAGCAGATTTGAAAACAGGAAGTGAGTCAGTTTGTCTGACATGCAAAGGCAGCTCGTTCCGTGTAATGAACTCTGTCCCTACTGCAGTCAAATAACTGGTTCAAATTATAAGCGTTCCACCAGATAACTTGCACTTGAAATATATTGAGTAAACCTTTTGGAAAAAAGTAACTAACAAACGGATGCAACAGCGTCTAACTAATCTTATATTTCCTGCACGACCAAATAAAAACTCAATTTAAAATTTGTTTTCAGACTCAGAGGTTAATAAGTGGAGAACTGCTTACCTTAAAGATCCCTTAAGTCCTAACGCTAAAGAAATACATTTTTAAATTCTCAATGACATTTTTCCATCCAGGGAACTGCGAAGACCAAGACTCAACTTGGACACGAACACCTGCACTTTCTGTGACAACGAAACTGAAACTACAGACCATCTAGTTTTCTATTGTGTGTACACCGGAACATTTTGGGAAATAATACCTGGATTATTGAGCATGGACTTTGGTATTTTGGGAAAACTTTCAGGACTGGATCTCAACAAAACTTTTCTTACCCCATCCTTTAAAAACAGGATGAAACTGAAAGTTAAACTGGGTTTCTTTTTCAGAAACAGATCATGTCTAACACTGAATGTTAGGAAACACCTTGTATCTGTGACTTTCCTTCCCTCCATTGATTACGGTGACATTCTCTACATGAATGCTCCTACAAGCACCCTGCGGATGTTGGATGTTGTCTATCATGGTGCACTAAGATTCATAACTGGCTGTGATTATCGTACCCACCACTGCACCCTGTATTCACTGGTTAACTGGACATCATTAACTTCACGCAGACTCTTCCACTGGTACATTTTCATCTTTAAATCACTTCTTGGTCTGCTGCCTTCATACATCTCCTCCTACATGTCTCTGTGTGAGTGCAGCTACAGCGTGCGCTCTCAGGACATGATTACCTGCAGTGTTCCCTCAGTGAGAACTGAACTAGACAAAAGGACCTTCTCCTCTCCGCTCCTGTTTCCTGGAATATCTTACAAAACAATGTTGACTTCTCTAAATGGTTTTAAGAATATGTTGGAATCCTGGCAAGAACCAATGCAGACATGTTCCTGTTTTTGATTTTCTACATTTGCCTTATAATCTGTCTGTTTTGCTACAATGACATCTTTGTTTTAACTTGTTAAAAAAATCTGTATTTCTCTCTTATGTTTGTATATTGTTGATTGTTCAAAGAAAATCTACTGTTGCTGTTGTCATCATTCTTTAGTTTGTAGACAGGTCTCTCTTGTAAATGAGTCCTCGAGGCTCAATGAGATTAACCTGCCTAAATAAAGGTTGAACGAATATAACATTTGGAACCACCCTCAGAGACACAAGAACTGACCTTATAATTAACAACCTGCTAGTTGACAGATTCTTCATCCACACGTGCAAATGGGGAAATAGAAAACTTGACTTTTCAGCCTTTATAAGTCTTCTAATGAATCATCACCTGAGAACCTTAAAATTGATGAAACACACACAAGGTGTTGATGCTATAAACAACTGAATTTATTTGATGAGAACTAATGCCCCTCTCTTTGTTTATTTATTTTTTTATGTTGTTGTTGTTCTTTTTTCCATGTTACATATTTCTGTGTACTTTTAACATGTACAACCTGAGGTGTTTCGTGTGTATAAATGCCACATGATTTTGTACATCTGTACAAAATGTTTATCTAAAAAAAAAAATCTTACATCTAGTCCCACAATGATGACGTCAGTGAAGAGCATACAAAAAAAAAAAAACACCACCACCACCAACACCAACAACAACAACCGTCATTATGTCAACAGTTTGAAAGCCACTTGGACGTTATGTTTAGAAAACAAACGTCTAAGTAAAAGACGTAAAAATAATAATAATAAAAAAAGAAAGAAGAAACGTTTCAACACAACAGATGGCCTGATTTAACCTTGTTGGATTTTTCTACCTGAGCAGCATCAGGACATCCAGAAACTGAACTCTTCTGGTGATGAAGACCCTGCAGCTCCTACCTGTTGTGTGCAGGTGTGTCTGAGGTTTCCAGGTGATGTCCAGCAGTCTGCGCTGACGATCGATCTCTTCCTCGTACTGGACGATGGTTTTTTCAAACTCTGTGAATATTTCTTCAGCAGCAGCAGTTAGTCGCTCGCTGATAAACTCTCTCAGAGACTGAACTGAAGACATTGTTGCTGCACACACTCAAACATTCACCTCTCACACACAAACACATGAACAACAACAAACACAGAGCTAACTATGCTAACACTGCTAGCGCCGGATGCATGTCCGCTGACGTCACTTTTCGAAGTCCCGAATAAAACTAAGTTTATTTTACCTCATCGGTCAATATTATCCACCGAACAATAACAAATAAAACATCGATCAAGTAATAAATTAGCCTGTGTACGTACACTTACAACGGTTATTTCCAATTCAACTTCGGAGATTCACACTAACAATGCTAACACTTAGCTATGTTTACTTCCGGTGGTGTGTCACGTGACCGACGGATCAGAGAGGGACCTGTCCTGGGTGTCCTCCGCCTAAAATGAGGTGACCACATTTCTGGCACTAAATCTGGGGACATTTCCAGCAGCGACCAAAAATAATAAAATGTTATCAAGATGAAATTATGAAACGAGGACATTTATTTATTTTTACATTTAAACAATAAAAATCAAATGTAGCAGCAGGAATGTGCCTCTCCACACACACATTTCCTAAGAATAACAAAATAAATAAAGTAATAGTACCTATGGTGTCAGAAACAGTTGTAATGTGGAGTGGGGCGGTGGGATCTGGGGGGGGTTCTCTTCCAGAAAGTTTTGAATAAAGTAGATGGCATTTCCTGCATTCAGGTGTATTTTAACAGGTGTTACTATGTTTACCTCCATAAGTAAACACTTGATTCAACATTCATTCAACCTTTATTTCTACAGGTTAGTCCTATTGAGCCTCGAGGACTCATTTACAAGAGAGACCTGGTTTTAAATAAACAGAGTGGTGACAATAGTAGATAACAAAGACATAAGAGTCAAGCATAAAGGATGCGTACAGAGATTTTTGTTTAACAAGTGAAAATAAAATGGTATTTAAAAGAAAATGTGACAAAAAAGCAGCTAGGTTGTAGGGCGGTGTAGAAAACTAAAAACATGAACATGTTAAACTGAACACTTTTAAAAACATGTTAACCGAACTGTTATGAACATGGACTCTGCTGTGTTTTCATCCTGGTCCCATCAGAACCGGTCCGCTTGGTAAAAGGACAGCTCCTCGACCTCGCAGGAAAAAAATAAAAACTCGGTTGGTTGTTGTGTGATTGAAGTAAACACAAGCAAACATTAAGAACGTTGATTTACCTGCTGTAGATCAGCTGATTTACACGGACTAAAGTCAGACATCGTCACTCGGTTCTGGTCCGCTCAGCAACTGGTGTGGAGCTTTTTAGATGAAGCGGGTCCCACTTGGTGTCAAATCTGTCAACTCTTATCCAAAATCCAGCTTTAACTTGTTGTTAACTTGTTGACAACAACTTGTTGTTAGCTGAACTTTTAGCCCCAGGGGAAAACAGACGAGGCAGCACGAATGTGCATTGTGAAGGTTCAAAAATTCACAGCGCCATCTAATGGCCCGGCATGGTAACTAAAGTGAATTCATGAGGGCGGGGAGGAGTCGTACACACAGAATTCACCCGTGTCAACGCAAATCTTTTTCCTCTAATTTTAATACCCAAAACCTCCGTTTCCCCCCAGTGGCGGTTCTAGACCAGTTGTACTGGTGGGGCCAAGCTGGGGCCAGAGGTTTTGTCAGAGGGGCACGTTAAATCTCGGAGAAAAAAGTGACTTTATGACTATAAAGACATCTTTATGACTACAGTATAGGCAGTAATGTAATACAAATAGCTTTGTCGTGGTTAGCAATCGTTTCCAAAATTGCCTTGAAGTTCCCTTTATTGTCTGAGTCTGCAGACTCATTATGCCCTCTTTGAGCTAAATTTTGAGTGGCAGTAAGTAAAAGCACTTCCGCTATTGTTTTTATATATTCACGATTTTCTTTAACCTGTCTGTTGTGCTCCTTGTTTAACACATTGACCAGTGTTGCATTAGCTGCTGCAGCTTTCTGATACTCCCTCCATGTAACCATGGCTTGTTTATGGAGCTCAGACCTCGCATGCATTGCAAACCCCGCATCTTTGTAAGATGCATTCTTCCAGTTTTTAAAACCAATTGGGGAATCAAACACAGTGTCTGAGCTGTTGGGAGGGCTAAAATGTCTGCAAGGGTAACAATACGCAGAGTCCAAGTGTTGTGAATATTCAAGCCAGGGGTGAATGTGATACCAAGCTGCTTTGAAGCTCCTCCTTCTGTCCCCCATCAAGGTTCTTGGAAATAACTTTAGGTCCGGCTGCATCGGTGGATCTTCTTTACATTTGCTGATGTCTGTGGAGAAAGCAAAACCAAATATATGTAAATTAACATATACACCGGAAAATACGGTAATTGCATTTTTGAGATCTGTACATTCTTTCCTTGAATTCTAAAACCTGACCAAGGACCAAGACTGCAAATAAGCTAAAGCTAGATTTCTTGACTATTTTTTAACAAAGCCAGCAATAATATTTCATTCAAACTCAACTTGTGTCAGAAAACTTAACATTAACAAACACATTTTTTTGAACATCACAAACCTGATGGTCCAGTGCTTGTGGATCCACAAATATTCTCCATCTGTGTCTCACGTGCTGCTTGTATCTCAGTCTCAGCTGTCTCCATTTCAGGATCTTCATGTGTCTCTCTTTCCGTCCCTGTACCCTCTCTTTGAAAACCAGTGTCTTCCAAGTCCTCTGGCTGTGTGGGGCTCTCAACGTGCCTTTCTTCAGCTCTCTCAACACCTCCATCTGGTTCTGTCTCAATGTCTGCCTCACTGTTATTTGTCTTTCTTGTGCAGAAATAAGATGTAATGTCCATCTTTCTCTTCATTTTGTCCATCTTAGATGAACACGGTAAAAACAATTGTTTCTTTGCGAGAAAAAATATATTTCTTAGCTGACATTATAGCACACACGGTCTCCTGAGCTTAACAAAAGAAAACTGTGTGTTATATTCCGACGAAATACGGGTAGCGTTAGCTAGAAGCATGTGTGTTGTTGTAAGATAACTAGCGTTAGCTAGAAGCATACAACATAAACGCCTGGTCTGATAGGCTGCTATTATAATTCATACTAGCCAACAACATCATTTCTTGACCAGAATTGTTACCTTGTATTGTTTGTATTTGTAGTGGTACTCGTGGATAACGCTCGGTAACTTCGCCGTCTTCGCGCTCGCTCTTCTTTTCGTTGTTCGCACTTCGCAGTGGTGTAACGCACTAAAAGGTACAACTACCTGAATGTTGTGCCCGGAGGGCGGGCCCCGGAAGCAGGGCGGGCGGCGGACCAGGGTCCGTGCTGACGCAGTTCCGCTTCTGCTCGGAGGAGGGCGGGACCCGGAAGCAGGGCGGAAGCAGGGCGGGCGGCGGACCAGGGTCCGTGCTGAGCATTGTTTCCGCTTCTGCTCGGAGGGCGGGCCACAGGGCGGGCCAGGGTCCATTTTAGATGGGCACGGGCCCGCGTGGGCCCGTGTGTAGAACCGCCACTGTTTCCCCCCACCGTGTCCGTGTAAACAGGGCCTGAATCAGCACTGCTCAAAGTACAGAATGACATTCTTTTGTCCCTGGATGCAAAAAAAAAACTGTTCTGCTGGTGATGTTAGACCTCTCAGCAGCTTTTGACACTGTCGACCATCAGGTACTAATCACTCATTTGTCTCAGCAGGTTGGCCTCCAGGGAGCTGTGCTTGAGTGGTTCAGATCATACTTAACAGGCAGAACTTTTTATGTCATGATAGGTGATCTGTCCTCCTCTTCATCAATCCCTCTGACCTCTGGCGTACCATAGGGATCCATTCTGGGACCAGTTCTCTTTTTTTCTTTACATGCTGCCATTAGGATCAATCATTGAACGTCATAATCTGTCTTTTCATATGTATGCAGACGATCTACAAATCTATCTGCCGGTCACTCTCAATCCCTCACTCAGTTCAAACACTATTGTCAACTGCTTAAATGACATTAAGCACTGGCTCTCTCAAAACTTTCTCCACCTAAACACTGATAAAACCGAATGCATTTTATTTGGTACATCCAGTGACACCAGCAACATCCTTCCCAGTCCCAGTTTCGGTTTTTCCCTCCCCCACTTCAACCCGGTGGTCAGAAATCTTGGAGTGCAGCTTGACTCCAACTTAAAGCTTGATAAACAGATCAGTTCTGTTGTCAAGACCAGCTTCTTTCACTTCCGTCTGCTCTCTAAAGTAAAGTCACTCCTTAGCCGCAGTGATCTGGAGAATCGGCACTCCTTCACCGTTCTGTCTCATCTCCTAACTCTCTACCCTCTCACATGGTTTCCACAGAATTTTGCAACTCCCTGATGTCATATTTCAATGAAAAGATTATTTCAATTCATAAACACCTTGGACCAAATACTGCCCCCAGCATCCTTGTTGAACTCCCCCCTCCCTCCCTCCCTTTCTCTGTCTTCTCCCTCCCCTCTGCTGATGACATTGCTGACATTATCAGCAAGTCCAAGTCCTCATCCTGTCAACTTGACCCATTTCCCACAGTTCTTGTTAAATCCTGTCTCCCGTCTCTGCTCCCTATCATCACTAATATCATCCACTCCTCCCTAACCTCTGGCATTGTTCCCACAGCCTTCAAATCTGCTGCCATCACCCCCATCATCAAGAAACCAGGTCTTGACTTTACCAACTTCAGTAATCTTCGTCCGATCTCCAATCTGCCCTTCATCTCCAAGATTCTTGAAAAAACTGTTGCTAGTCAACTTCACTCTCACCTGTCCAACAACAACATTTATGAAGAGTTTCAATCTGGTTTTCGCCCCCACCATAGCACCAAAACAGCTCTAATAAAAATTACTAATGACCTTCTTCTTGCTGCTGACTCTGGTCTTCTGTCCATCCTCATTCTTCTGGATCTAAGTTCTGCCTTCGACACCATCTGTCATTCTATCCTCCTCAACAGACATTGGCATCTCAGGTACCCCGTTAGACTGGTTCAACTCCTATCTCTCTGATCGCACTCAATTCATTCAGCTTAAATCCTTCCGTTCCCAGTCTTCCCCTGTCTCCACGAGTGTCCCCCAAGGCTCTGTCCTTGGACCCCTCCTCTTCATCATTTACCTCCTTCCTCTAGAAATACGGCGTCCATTTCCACTGTTATGCTGATGACACACAGCTCTACTTGTCAACAAAACCAAACTCCACCCACCCACCCTCCATCCTCACCAACTGTCTCAATGAGCTAAATCACTGGTTTTCTAACAATTTCCTTCAGTTAAACAGTAACAAAACAGAAATCATTCTTGTTGGTACCAAAAACTCTATTTCAAAATCAGAACATCTTCTCGTCCCCCTTAACAACTCTCTGCTATCCCCCTCCCCTCAGGTCAAGAGTCTCGGCAGCACTTTGAGATTTTCATTAATGAAAAGTGTGTTATAAATTGAATTCATTATTATTATTATTATTATTATCTCTGTGTCGTCCTTGACACCACTCTCTCCTTCACTTCACACATCAACAATATTACTCGATCTGCCTATTTCCACCTCCGTAATATTAACCGTCTCCGTCCTTCTCTCTCACCCCGCTCCACAGCCATCCTGGTGCACAGTCTTGTGACTTCCCGTATCGATTACTGCAACTCCCTTCTCTACGGCCTCCCCAACAAATCTCTCCACAAGTTACAGATGGTCCAGAACTCAGCTGCCCGTGTCATCACTCAAACCTCCTACTATAACCACATCACTCCTGTCCTGCAGCAGCTCCACTGGCTCCCGGTTAAATCACGCATCATCTTCAAAATTCTACTCCTCACGTTCAAATCTATCCACAACCTTGCCCCTCCTTATCTATCTGACCTCCTACAAATCTCCATCCCATCACGCTCTCTCAGATCCTCCTCTTCACTACATCTCCATGTACCCTCTGCCCACCTCTCCACCATGGGGAGCAGGGCCTTCACCTGCTCTGCCCCTCACCTCTGGAACGCTCTACCGCCAGACCTTCGAAACACCACCTCCCTTTCTCTGTTCAAGACAGCCCTGAAAACACATCTCTTTAGACTAGCTTATCATTAACTTTACTAAATGTATTTTATATTCTTTTGTATTTTATATTCTTTATGTATTTTATATTTCAATTTGTTACTGCTAATGTTTCAACTGTGTTTGTTTGTTAAGTGTCCATGGGTGTCTTGAAAGGCGCTTTTAAATAAAATGATTATTATTATTATAAGGCAATCCATGCCTTTGTGAGCTCCAGACTTGATTACTGTAATGCTTTATACGTTGGAATTAATCAATCTTCCATCTCCCGTTTACAGCTTGTACAGAACTCTGCTGCCCGCTTTTTGACCAACACAGGAAAATATGAACACATCACTCCTGTCCTGTCCTCTTTACACTGGCTCCCGGTTCAGTTCAGGATACAGTTCAAGCTGCTGCTGTTTGTTTTTAAAGCTCTGAATGGACTCGCACCTCTCTACATCTCAGAACTTTTGAAAGTCCATCAGCCCGGCAGAGCTTTACGATCTGCCAGTCAACACCTGCTGGAGGTGCCTCGCTCAAGGTACAAACAATGGGGAGACCGGTCCTTTTCTGTTGCCGGCCCAAAAGCCTGGAATAGTCTCCCCCTTGAGCTGCGTGCCACCTCTGATCTGACTCTGTTCAAAACCAGACTGAAGACCCACTTGTTGTTGAACTTGTAAAGTTCAACAGTGTTCCTTTTGTGTAGAGAACAGAAATACACACAGGAAAGAGCCTTTGATTACAACTGAACTACCATCTAGACCGTGGCAGAAAGTGGCAGTAGACCTATGTGAGTTTAAAAAGCAGAACTACTTGGTTGTATCTGATTACTTTTCTAGATTTCTGGAGATTTTACATCTACCGACTACTACGAGCAGCCAAGTTGTTACCAGGCTTAAAGCTACTTTTGCACGTTATGGTATTCCAGAGGTGTTAGTGAGTGATAACGGTCCGCAGCTGGCTTCTGCAGAGATGAGGGAGTTTAGTAGAGCTTATGACTTTTCGCACGTCACATCAAGCCCCCACTTTCCCCAAAGTAATGGCCACGCGGAGAGGGCTGTTCAGGTTGCAAAGAGCATTCTACGCCAGGATGACCCAGTCCTCGCTCTGATGACATACAGAGCCACACCCAACACTTCTACAGGAGCCAGTCCAGCTGAACTGTTAATGGGCAGGAAAATCAGGACGACTCTGCCCACCCTGCAGGACAATCTGAAACCTGGATGGCCTGACATGAATAAAATTCAACAAACTGATGACTCAGCTAAACAAAAACAGGCATATTTCTACAATCGCCGCAATGGAGTGCGAGACTTACCACCACTGAGCCCAGGGGACTCGGTGCTCACAAGATTGGATGGACAGAAACAGTGGACAAATCCTGCTGTGGTCCAAAACACAAGCTCCACACCCAGATCTTATATTGTGGAGACAGCACAGGGGGAGCGATACAGAAGGAACAGGCGCCACCTGTTGGCAAATCCCAGCCACCTCACATCAGTCGACAGTGGTCCTGATGAAACCACTTCAAAGGAAGACACAGACACGGGATGGACAGAAGAACCAGTGATACCGGGTTCTGTCACACAAGACAATCTAATGGAAGGTTCTAGAATCACTCGTTCTGGCAGAGTGAGCAAACCACCGATTAAACTTAATCTGTAGTCAAATGTATTTAAAGGATTTGACATGAGAGAAGCAGATTTTTTGTTGTTGTTGTAATGACATTGTCTTTATTTGTAATGGTTTGTATGCACCAACTGCACGGGTTGTGACTTTAATTTTGTATTTGGGTTACAAGAGTCAACATGAAACTGTGTTCTCGTTGTTTCAGGGAGGATGGTGGACTGGAAATTGATTATTAGCCTACAGTTAAATTGACTTTCTGTTACGGGTGAGCGTAGGAAAATATTTGTTATTCAGTTACATATGAGTTCTCTGAAGGAGGGAGATGTAATGAATGGTTATAAGTGTACTGTCACTTTAAGAGTGCATGCGCAAAGCATGCTGGGTACTGCTGTTAGGGGCTTTCCCAAGCGGGGAACAGGCAGTCTTTGTTCAGGTTTGGTTCAATAAAGTACGCGGTGTGAAGACGACCTGCATCCTCTTCGTCATCTATTTTTATGTACCACAAAGTACATTACACAGGTGAAGTTGTTGTCAGGGCTCTGTGTCAGGTCCATGAAGAAAGCTGAAAAACCTCACAGTTAAGTGTAGGGTGAAGCTAGGATTGTTCAGATGACAGTTTTAAGATTGTTGGTTCAGTAACCCCACGTTCCTATTATTAATGGGGAGTTAGCTAAGATGGTAATTAATTATTAAATAAAAATAGGATGGAATTGACTACACTTTACAAATATGTAAACAGTTGAGTTTGGTCTTGCTTGTCTCCAGTGGGTTATTTGCTGCATGCATTGTTCTTCTTTTATGGTTATGTTACTTTTAACCCAGTGTTAATTTGTAAATTCATGCATATTAGTTTTACTTAAATCTAAAGAATCACTCACAGCCCTTCTTCTTCTTCTAAAGGCTAGAAGTTACTCTCTGATTTAAGGGGGGTGAACATTTGTGCTCAAAAGTTTTCAGTTTATTAAAAAAAATTACAAACCTTCAAATCATGTATAATTTTCTTTCCACTTTACAAATGTGAGCCACTTTGTGGATCTTTAACATAAAATGTCAAAGAAAGATATTTATGATCTTAGTTGTAGTGTCAAATTGTGAAAACTTTTTTCACAGTTATAAATGTGGAGAGTGAGTGACAGTCTCTATTTATTTTTTTATGTGTTTTATGTTCCCCTCATATGAGCATCTGAAGGCGTTTTGGAACTTGATCGAAGCAGCAACAGCAAAAATGCTCAGTCACCAGAGCAAATAAAACCGACATCATGAGTACAACTGAAACCCCTTTTACCAGACCAAATGTAAGTTACACGCACGCGCACACACACATATGAGAATGCTGGTTTTGAACTAACATTTAAATAATTTTCTGTCCAGAAACTGCTGCCAATAGATGAGCACCTGTACCTCCACCAGCTGGGACATGAAGGCTTCTGAATCTACCACCTCTCTGTCGTCACAGTTCAGCCGTAAGTTCATCAGTACCTGTGCAGTCTTGTTTGAATGTATGTGCGTGGTATAGATTTAATTATTGTGTGTATGTGTGTGTTTGCAGGTGACTTTGGCCTGCAGCCAGAGCCTTCTCTTGTGCTGAGCCAGCTGGTTCAGAGACACTCCGGCCCCTCCTTGCCTCTGGCACGTCAGGAGGACTGGCCTCCATCTCCACAACAAGCAACCCCTGCTTCAGCGTCGTCTGCGCCCCAATGGAATGGAATTGAATGGATAATACAGTATATCTGTAATTTTCCTTTAAGGCATTTGATTGTTAATATGTTTGATTCTTTAACTTTATCCGCGATCAAACTAACGTTACTTACCCTCGTAGTTGTGCAGGAAACTTGAGATATACAATTTAAATCCCTTGTTAGTTTGCTTGTCGGAGCAGGGGACCAGGCATCAACGATACGATGAACATCGCTGATACTTATCTTGG
>JBBPBX010028107.1:15825-28325 GCA_038048925.1 Garcialebias charrua
ATAATAATAATAATAATAATAATAATAATAATAATAATAATAATAATAATGAATTTAATTTGTAACGCACTTTTCATTAACAAAAATCTCAAAGTGCTACAAAGTGCAACTAAAATCTATGATCAAATAAAAATAAGTGATAAAATCAAGTAAAGTCAATGATAAAATAACAAAAATCAATAATAACATAAATTAAAAACAATGATAATATCAACTAAGATCAGAGATAAAATCATGTGGAGGCAGAGTAGGCTTGCTTAAAAAGAAAAGTCTTTAAAGGAGACCACATATAGGTCTTTTAAAATTTTTATGTTATGTCTGTGTGCTATCTTGACAATATTAATTCATTTTAATACACAAAATAATTCTTAGATAATCAATTATACCCTTTTTAATTCTGCCATTTTTAACTTTCGTTTTGAACGACCGGTTTCTGATACAAGTTCTGAAGTCCACGCCCTTCAACGATCTGTTTACGCCCTCTGCAACAGCCAGTATCTGTAATGTGTTGTTGTTTTAAAATTAGCTCTTTTTTTATTACTCATTTGACTTACTGTTAGTGCTAGCTTAAGATAACTTACCGAAACCCGTCTGAGCGCGCCGCAATTTGCTGCTCCTTTTAGCATGAGACCACCCGAATCCGATGCTAATGTTAGCTTGTTCCTCTTCCGGTGTTCGCCAGCTCCGCTCGTTGCACGCGGAGATTTTGGGAGTTATCGCTGTTCCAGTCAAGACAACACAAAGTTCACCAAGTGTCTCCCGTAAATTAATCCGTAAGGAGAAGGTCCTCGCTGCTGCGAGGCTGCTGCGAGGCTGTACAGTTGAAGCTCCGCTCCATCGCGCCAGAAGCAGTGTCCCGTTGCCGCCGGTCCCTACGCCGGGGGTCCGCTCGTTTAATTTTTCCCGGCTGCGCGTTGGGAGCGATCGCAAATACACTAAAAATTGAACTAAAACATAAAAATAACAATTATACTTTATTTATAAAGCCATTTAAAAAAACACAGCTGCAACAAAGTGCTGTACACATGAAATTAAGAACATATAAACAAAAGATGAGATGAAATCATGAAAAACAACAGTCATGTAGGAGCCAAGATGGTCTAGTGGCAGGGCTTTTGACTACGGATCCGAAGGTCGCGGGTTCGCGCCCCGGCCACTACCCAGCTTGTGGTGTCTATGAGTGCACACCTATTTCTCCAGCTCCCCGGGCGCTTTCGGGCTGCTCACTGCACCACCTGGTAGGTGGTTGGGTTAAATGCAGAGACGAATTTAGTCTGTGTATGGGAACATACGCAGATGACAGGAATAGACATTATTATTATTATTAATAAGTGGGTTGAGCCTAACCAGGGGTTGCTAGGTGAGGGGCTGGACTCAGGTTTGAGGTGGTTGGCTGCGGTTTGTGACGTCACAAACCGCAGGAAGTCGGAAACAAAGTGTATTTATCAAAGATAAATAAATCTACTTAGAGTAAATAAACCACTGGGTGCATTTTTTTGGCCTTAGGACTGTTTTTTTATGAAGTAAATACCCAAAGTTGAGTAAAAAAAACATTAAAAAGTGAATTTTGAATATGTGGTCCCCTTTAAGCCTTTTTTAAAGTCAACCAGTGACTGTGGAGCTCTCAGATAGTCAGGGAGGGAGTTCCAGAGGCGGGGGGCAGCCACACAGAATGCCCGGTCTCCCATGGTCCTTAATTTGGTTCGTGGAATGTGAAGGAGATTACTGTTCTGTGATCGTAGAGACCGGGTGGATGAATATGGTGCAAGAATGTCCTTTAGATAATCTGGTGAAGTTCCGTGTAAGCATTGATGGGTAATGAGAGCAGTTTTGTACTGAATTCTGTAGGTGACAGGAAGCCAATGGAGGTTATGGAGAATGGGTGTAATATGTTCAAATTTATGAGCTCTCAATAAAATCCTTGTTGCACTGTTTTGAATATATTGAAGCTTCTGAAGGGTTTTCCTTGGGATTCCAATAAACAGGGAGTTGCAGTAGTCGAGCCTGGAGGAGACAAAGGCATGGACGAGCTTCTCTGCATCAGAAAAAGTCAGAGATGTACGGTGGCTGAGGGGTGCAAACGCGCTGCAAAAGATAAACGCTCTGCAGACACAAAGAAAGCGCTCCAAATTACAGCTGCAACGGAAGTGCTCCAGACCACTAGGGGCAGTCGAACAAAAAAGAGGTCTTGACGCAGCATATCTGTACTTCTGGTTCCGGGTCGATTCTCCCTCAATATCGGAAACTTCATGGAATTTCATTCATTCAACCTTTATATAGAGAGGTTAAATTACAAGATATAGCTTAAGGTAAGGTTAATAAACTCTGTATTTACGTGTTCGTTTGTTGTGGTTTACAACGAACAGTTGCTAACAGTAGCACAACGATGCTAACAGTAGCTAACAATGTCAGTAGCTAACAATGTCAGTAGCTAACGATGTCAGTCAGTGATGTAATGCTTTAAAGTTTCTGTATTTACGTTAATAAAATAGTATTTATGTGTTGGTTGGCTGTGTTAATGTTATCCATCATTATCATGCTATCATGCAAAGTAACCAGCTAGCTGCCACAGGTAGCTAAACTCTACCGTGCTGATGCCTGTCAGTAATGTTGTTTTTTTATGCCTTAATATTCTAGAACATTCTAAACAGATAAACTAAAGGGTCAACGTTTATAGTCTCCCTCTTTGTCTTGTACAATCTGTACACTATCTTTATTTTGCTCTGTAGGCCAAGATACATTTAAATATTTTCATAAAGTTATGGAAACCAGTTATGTAATTATAGATCATTTTAGTCCTTTCTGCTGAATTGTTCAAAATTAGTTCTAATTTTAGTTTGTTGTAGGTCTCAGTTCTGGATGGATCTGATGAATGATCTGAGGGAGAGACATCTGTTTAGTGGCAGTAAATAAAGTGCAATAAAATAAGTCCAATAAAGTGCATACATAAAAAAAAACAATTTGCTAAACAATAAATGGGCAGACATGTGTTAATCCATGTGTTAATATGTGACTTTTTATTCTAATAATTTCTGTGATTTTTAAATTCTTCATTTCCAAACGACTGAAGAAATGTTAACATATGACTGAACTATGTGTACTGTGCATATTTTACTCCTAGGTTTGGTGGAACTGACTGGGAACAATCTCCCAGGAGGAATTGGGACAGTTTATGAGTATGACCGAGTCAAACTACAGTGAATGTGGGGATGAGCATCTTCAGGCACAGTTTGAGGACCTCCAGAGACAGAGTGGCTTGGTGCTTCCATAGACCTGGGAATCCTATGTGGAAAACACTGAAAAACATGGCAGAATTGTAAATAAATGTGAGTCCAACTTTAAAAGAAGAATAGAATTGGGGCGGCCGTGGTGTAGTGGTAATGGCAGTCATCCCCCAATCGGAAGGTTGGAGGTTCGAATCCCGCGTCCGCCCACCATGTATCGTTGTGTCCCAGGGCAAGACACTTAACCCCGAGTTGCTCCCCGTAGGTCTGGATGGCGCCTTGCAAGGCAGGCTACCACTACCGGTGTATGAATGTGTGAATGAATGGGTGGATGGCTGGTATTGTAAAGCGCTTTGGGGCTCCTCACAGGGGGCTGGAAAGCGCTATATAAATATCTCCATTTACCATTTAGAATAGAATAGAATATATCTTTATTGGCATATTTGCACCAAGGTACAAAGTTTTGCAATTGGCGCGCGCACCATCCGAAGAGGGACGTACGCACGGAAGCCGCAGCAGTATAAAAACCGCGCCACCAACAATCAGATATGAAAAAGGAACATACATTCGGGTAATCAGTGGTATTCAAAAAAGAATCTATCACAATTTGTCTTAGGACACTCCATGATAAAGTCTAAAAAACTCTACCAGCTTTAGCACGGATAAGACAAGACATGTTGCATTTCATGGCAAGCAGGGAGATTGTCCGTGAAAGTCATTTCAGATAAGCACAGTCTGTAGATGTCATTTCAGCTCGGCTCCATTCTGAAAGCACACGGAGACCTCTGGGGGGGGGGGGCAGCGAGTTCTCAACAGCTTTTCACTCCAGGAGAAGATTTGCAGACAGCCTTCTTTTTCCAAGGTTGCTCACAGTCCAGATTAGATTAGTCGCTTATTTATTTTCAGGCCAGGCTACAGTGTACTTTTGACTGCAGCCTTGAAGTCCAGGTGCTGTTCAGGTCCAAATCGTCGAATCATGTGAGGTTCCGAGCTACAAATCCTCGACTGTGCCTGATGGAGCTGTAAACGAGTCCCAAAGCGCACCGCAGGTCCGCGGCTGTCAGCTCGTACAACAGCTGGCTTGTTGAGGTCATAGCCCGGATCAGAGAATCTGGTTGAGCAGGGAGTCTCGCCAGCGCGTTGATCGCCGCGGCCGCCTCCCTCAGCTTCCAGTAGCAGAAAACATCCGCCGATCCCAAAAAGCAGATCAACTGCCACCAATATTCCAATAATCCACAAAACTTCAACGTCTTCGACAGAGCGAACGGTCAGACACATTGGCCACGAGTCCATAGTGTATCCCACCGCATGCGTGTTGAAGGGGCAATCCGCCTCTCCTGGTCCGGTGCGTTTCGTTGAAAAAAATTAATTGTATCAAACAACCACAATATTACAGTTTCACAACTTTCACAGAACAGGTTTCACATGTTAACAGCAGCCTTACATCCAAATGTGTTGCACTTAAAAAAGTCCAAATGCAGGAGAGTTTTGTATCCCAAAGTATGTCATTTTTTAAATGATTATATGCTTTGGACATTGGTATTTTTATTGTGTTTGCGCAGGTGCTGCTGACTGGAAAGCAAGATGTTGACTGAAACATCAGTTTGGGTTGTGGCTGAAGTCCGGACGGAGGCAGCGTGTTTAATCCAGTGGCAAACCTCATGATGTCCTTCAGTGAGATCCCGGTTTGTTGTCATAAAAAGAAAGTAATGAGTTGGATATGCACATTACAGTACTCGATATTGTGGCAAACCTGTCGCTTCCTATTGATCACAAAAGAGTCAGCAGGTTCAACATATCGAGGGCTAATGTTTGGGAGGGAACTGTCACAGGTTTCAGGCGTTCATCATATTCAGAATTCATAATTACACGAGTTGATCTGATTCAGCCTTTCATTATTAATGACTGTGTTTATGCCATTGGCTTTATTCTTATTTGACTCGCAGTCATCTGATCTAATTTAGTATTTCATTCCTTCAGACTCTGTTTATGCGTTTGTTATTGTTTTTTTTGCTATTTTTGTTACTATTTCATGATTTAAAACAGTTTTTTTTCATTGTTTCTAATTACAGTGGTGTTTTTATGCTTTTAGTCCAATTGCTGTAATTATATGTTTTTAATTTTTGTTTGATGTTGTGATCTTGTTAAGCACTTCAGTAAAAGCTTCTATTTTAAAAGTGCTATACTAATTAATATGACTTGAATATTTAGTTTGAAACGCTCCATGGCATGTGCATTTGTTATCAATAGCCACTGTCACAAACAATTTTACCTTAACAATTTTGTTCCTTTTGTAGATTCAAAGACGGTCTTTCAGCTCTTCAGTTCCTGACTGCACTGAAACAACACCCTGCTTTGCTGACCCCTGTCCTGTGCCACTGTGAAAAGAGACTGACTGCCCTTGAACTTCAGAGACTCTTCAAACCTCAACTCAGCCCTTCGGGGAGCAACAGGAGATTGAAAGAAAGTCAAACATTGGGCTATTGTGCAGACAATCTCGATTGTGAAGGTTTATACTTTTTTTTGTACCTACTTGGAAAACCACAATACCCTGCAATACCTGAACATTTATTTATTTGTAGAAGGCAATGCTGCTGTGCCTGTGGAGGACATTTTGATGTTTGCAACTGGGCTGTCATCACTTCCCCCATCTGGCTTGGAACCACTGCCACAAATAAGAGTTCCTGGATGACTCTCCATTCCCAATGGCAAACACATGTTCAAACCTGCTGAAATTACCATTCCTGGATTTATAATAATAATAATAATAATAATGAATTCCATTTATAATGCACTTTTCATTAATAAAAATATCAAAGTGCAGTTCATACAGTTCGTTTAAGTTACAAATGGACTTTGGAATTCAAAATAGTCCAGGATTTTGTTGTATATAAAACAAATGGGTCAGTGTTTCACAATTCCAGTCCACAGTGTCGACTGCCCTTCATGTTTTAGATGCTTCAGCATACCTGATTTCAATTAAGAACAGAAAAACAGGCTTTTTTAAACTGTATTCATCTGAAGCAGGTGTGTTAAAGCAGGGAAACATCCAAAACATGGAGAGAAGTGTGCTAGTATTGAAAAACAATGCCTATAGCTTGAACTCTAGATTTTTTTTTAAATAGTTTGAAATTGCTGTGGTATGTGAGCATGTGGGTTTTTTTGGGGGGTGGGTGTTCTTCAGACAGCATATGGACATTTGTTTTTCATCTATTTAATTTCATTCTTTTATTTCACACTTTTAAATATTGATGCTGTGGGTGACGAGTTGTGTACATGTTCCACCACCATTACAATAAACCTCCCTTCAATTCATAGCTGAGCAATTTCTTTTAGTTTCAGATACAGTTCAGTTGAAGCCTCCCAGTGTTCTGGCTTCTGTAAATGATTGTACTCCATTGCAAAGTCCAAGTATTCTTGCATGTCTGGGTCCCCACATGGAGCTCTTGTCAGATGAGCCTCAGGAAAGGCATCCAGTTCAGTTGATTTGATTTTAAATCCACAGTCTCTGGAGCCAAACCTGTTAAAAAGAAGATATGATTACATTTACATGTAGGATGAAAGGAGAATAAATACCATATGTCACCAATTTATTACCTGTGTGGTAAGTAGTAGAGCTCGTTTGGCATTCCTCCTGGACATGATACTGTTCTGGGGGGACGTATCCTGTGACTGTTCAACAGTCTCACACACTCATCCAAGTCTCTCTGAAGAACATCACCAAAACAATATCTCAGCAAACACTGGTGCTCGTGACTCCCGTTGAAGAATCCAGCTTCTCGAAGATCTGCAAATAGCTCCATCCAGAACTGACACCAACAGAAATCAAGTTATTTTCAGTACATCCATGTTTGAATTATGGTTATTTGTAATTAAATTAGTTTATGAAGACCACTTACCTTCCCTTTCTGAATATGGACCACCAGGACTCAATCCTCTGGTTGGTTGTGGAGGAACCATACATGTGGCTGGATGCTGGATGGAGGCAGCGTCGTGATCTTTTTATTATTGGATCAACATGGCACTCTGCAATAACAATGTGTGTAGCTCTGTTCATCAGGCAGTCAGGATGCTAAACACTCTGCCTGCTCTGCCTCCCCTCCCATTTGAACTGCCTTAACACAAAAAACTTTCTCACACATTACCACACAACACAAAGATTTTAACACTGGACTCTGTGTCATCAAACGGGTTATTCACTAAACTCTCGGTCATGTGCTCATTCAGTTTGCACTACTTCTCATATTTGCACTAATGTTTGTATTACATTACTGCCTATAGTCATACTACTGTTTACATTCACTGTTTACATTTATTAATACTGTTTACATTTATTACTACTGTTTACATTTATTACTACTGTTTACATTTACACTACTTTTATATCTACACTACTGCTGATACATATACAGTATTCTCTGACTAGCCTTATTTAAAGCCCAACACCCACCATGTTTTCAAATTGCATCGCCATTAATATTTATTAGTTTATTTAAAAATAATACAGGAGCGTTTACTTATATTGTGGAGAAATAACACTAAATGTGTTATTTCATGATTTATAGCAGATTTTAGCATGCAGCTCCGGGAAAATCTGCCCCTCTCCATATATGGGCATTCACTTGGGCATTCACGTCACCAAAGTGACGCCTTGGAGTTACAGGCGAGCGAGGAAAAGAAAAAGGAAGCATTTTTAAATATTCCCTAAAGCTGCCTGTGTTGATTAATCCTGCTGTCGCTCACTCATATTCTGAGCGAGCATCCACTTAGACATACTAGTTTAATTCGTTTGATCGCGACAAATTCATTCATTTCCGCATCGGCTTTTTATTCTCTCGCCCCGTGATCAGAAAGGCAGCCAGCCGCGCAGCTGAGCTCTGCGCGCGTGCTGCCCGACCCGTGCTCCCCGCAACAAGGCTGACGAGAGATAAGAGCAGATACATACACTCGAGGGAGCAAATTACACCGGCACGAGGAACTTCAAAGGTGACCAGCGGAACGAGGAGCCAGAGACGCGCGCGGCTCGCGGCTCGCTCCATTGGGCAGAATGAATGAGAGCAGCAACAGGTCCGCAGCGGTGTTATAAAATAAATAATAAATAAAATCAGAGCGCTGGTCCATATACACACAAATGCACCAGGAAATATGCAGGAAATATGCAGTTTTAACGCACTCTCTCTCATAAACCTCCATGGAAACTCACTCCTACCTTCTGCCTTCTGGGTGGAGATCGATGTAACAAAAGGCATGACCCTTCGGGACTCTTCGGCCAGGTTTCCGGATTCATTCGGGAGTGGGTTGTTTTTTTTTTGTTTTTTTAACCCTCGCCTGTCCCAAATGCAAAAATGAAAATAGACCTAATAATAAATTACAGTAATTGTCCAATATGGTGAATTGTTAGTGTCATGGTGGGTGTTGTCCTTTAAGGATGCCCAATGTGCCTTATGTGCCTTACTGCATATGCCACTTTGCCTCTATACCAACATCAACTACCTCATACATATACTGTGTACATTAACTCATATGCTGCTTTGCCACTCTTTGCAAATGTCAATGCTAGAACCTTCAGTTTATTTTATAGATATACTTTTTATACTTTTTATACTACTATGCAAAAACTCAGGACAGTATTACACTTTTATTATTTCATTTTATGCTTATGTTCATTAAATGTTTAGTGTTTTAGTGTTGGTGTAAATTTTCATACTTTTATACTGTACTACTAGGAGTTTAAGTATCTCTGGTCTTGTTCACGAATGAGGGAAAACTGGAGCGTGAGATCGATAGGCGGATAGGTGCAGCATCCGCAGTGAAGCGGGCGCTGTACCGGTCTGTCGTGGTGAAGAGAGAGCTGAGTCAAAAGGCAAAGCTCTCAATTTACCGATCGATCTACGTTCCCACCCTCATCTATGGTCATGAGCTTTGGGTTGTGACCGAAAGAACGAGATCTCGGATACAAGCGGCTGAAATGAGTTTTCTCCGCAGGGTGTCTGGACTCTCCCTTAGAGATAGGGTGAGAAGCTCAGTCATCCGGGAGGGACTCGGAGTAGAGCCGCTGCTTCTCCACATCGAGAGGAGCCAGTTGAGGTGGCTCGGGCATCTGGTTAGGATGCCTCCTGGACGCCTCCCTGGGGAGGTGTTCCGGGCATGTCCCACCGGGAGGAGGCCCAGAGGAAGACCCAGGACACGCTGGAGGGACTATGTTTCTCGGCTGGCCTGGGAACGCCTTGGGATTCCCCCAGAGGAGCTGCTCCAAGTGGCTGGGGAGAGGGAAGTCTGGCCTCCCTACTTAGGCTGCTACCCCCGCGACCCGACCCCGGATAAGCGGACAAAAATGGATGGATGGATGGATGGATGGATGAAAGTCTAGTGACTTAAACCATTCAGTTGAAGGTTTATTTGGAATAATTGAGAATAAATAATTTATTCTCGGCAGCACCATCATTTTTACTGAGGCAACTCTTCCCATAAGTGATATGGGTAGAGATCTCCATCTAGTAAGATCGTCTTCAATTTTCTTTAATAGTGGGATATGATTTAATTTTATTAAATCTTCCAATTTAGGAGAGATATTAACACCTAAATATTTAATGTTACCTGATTGTAGTTTTTCATTAAGAGAATTATTAAACACGCAATTTATTGGAAGAACTGTAGACTTTGTCCAGTTTATAGAATAATCAGAAACTTTTGAAAACGAGTTTATTAATTTGATAACATTAGATATTGAGTTTCCTGAGTTCTCAAGAAAAAGCAAAACATCGTCAGCATAAAGACTAATTTTATGTTCTATGTTTCTACCCTTTATGCCTTTAATATCAGCACTTTGCCTTATTGCTGCTGCTAAAGGTTCAATAAAAATAGCAAATAATGCTGGTGAAAGTGGGCAACCTTGCCTGGTTCCCCTCTGTAAACAGAAGCTTGAAGATAATTGATTATTTGTCCTGACGCACGCTGTTGGTGAACTATATAATATTTTTAACCAATTAATGAAGTAATTCCCAAATCCAAATTTATTTAAGGTAGCAAATAAGAAATTCCAATTAACTCTATCAAATGCTTTTTCAGCATCTAATGAAAAAATAGCTGTTTCAATATTTTTAAAATATGAATACTCTATTATATTATATAATCTACGTGTATTTGAGATTTCAAGATGGCGCGGGTTGTCATGGCTTGCTATCTAACTCCTCTCCTGAACTTTTTACTGCTGTTCGTGTTCTGCCTTTTTTTCATCGACTATGCATCCTCGCTTCTGGTCTATGATCGCTCAACTCTTCTAAGTCTCCAAGACTCGCTGATCAACACACCGGCTACAGGCAAATATGGACATTTTAAACCTCCTCCACCTCCGCCGTTCCTGGCGTCCATTCCAGCGTACTTACAACGCAACGCGACCACGCTGCCACGCAACAAGCGACGCAGAAGACGCGGAACGAGGGCAGGCGTACTGGTGAGGTTTAAAAAGTATATCTCGTCTCAAAACACGCCGACGGCTGACTTACCTCCTGAATTCAGCGTCTTTGATGTCCGCCGTTCCTTCGCTCGTCGCCACAGAAGCCTTGTTGCTATCAATCATGACGCCAGCGATCAGTATCCATCTTGTCCCCCGGTGAGGACTGTGAAGCGAGGCTACGTTAAACAGAACCTCCGCCCGCTCTCTCGAGCTGAGAGTGACGTAACTGGCTGTGTTCCAACCCGTGCAGCACTGTTTAACGCCAGATCGATCACAAATAAAACTTTTATATTAAGTGATTTGATCTCCACTCATCGTCTGGATCTGTTTTTGATTACTGAAACCTGGCAGAAATCTGGAGACAACAGCTGCTTCTCTGAGCTTCTTCCAAATGGCTACTCCCACCTGAGCGCACCGCGTGGGTCTGGAAGAGGGGGAGGGCTCGCTGCTGTGTTCAATGAGGAGGCGTTCAAGTGCCGCATGTTGCCTCAGAAAAATTACAACAGTTTTGAAAGCATGCTTTTTGTGCTGGAATCTGCTAAACCTCTACTGTGTGGCCTTTTTTATAGGCCTCCACAACACAATAAAAACTTTCTCAGTGAGTTTTCAGAACTACTGCCTGACCTACTGCCAAAGTTTGACTCTTGGCTTTTCTGTGGAGACTTCAA
The DNA here is from genome assembly GCA_038048925.1 of Garcialebias charrua. Classification (NCBI taxonomy): domain Eukaryota; kingdom Metazoa; phylum Chordata; class Actinopteri; order Cyprinodontiformes; family Rivulidae; genus Garcialebias; species Garcialebias charrua. The sequence continues at coordinate 27,174 of JBBPBX010028107.1, forward strand.
TGCACACATCTGCTGCCCAAGTAATCAGCTTGGATGTGAGTTTCAGGACCTCCTGGACTCTTTTAACCTGTTGCAGTCAGTCTCGGGGGCCACGCACAGTCAGGGTCATACACTCGATTTAATTATCTCCCACGGCCTTCAAATACCTGCTGTGGAGATCCTAGACACCTGTATTTCAGACCATTTTCCCATCTTATTTGAATTTTCCACCCCTCCTGCACCTGCACCTGTTCTCCCAGCACGTCTCTGCCGCTCCATCACCCCATCCACCCCAAGTCAGTTCACTGATGCCTTCAAGATCACGGACTTTTGCTCTGCTATCAGCCTGGACCCATCTCTACATCCTGAGGACTTCATCACCTCCTTCCATCACACCTGCACAACGATCTTGGACTCCATCGCTCCTCTCAAACAGGCATCTTCAAAAAACAGACCTTCTCTATCAGGCAGAACATTGTCAGTTCATCCAACACCATCCAGTCATGTGCGTCTGCAATAACCACAGCTGTTTTTGACCAGTTCGACCTGGTTTCACTGCCTCACCTCACCAAGGTGGTTCAGCAGATGAAACCAACTAACTTCTCTGGACATCATTCCGTCAAAAATGTTCAAACAGTCCTTTGATGTAATTGGTCCTTGTGTTTTGTCATTCATTAACAACTGTCTATCTTCAGGTTTTGTGCCATCTGCTTTCAAACATGCTGTGGTCAGGCCTCTTCTCAAAAAACCAGGCCTAGATCCTACAGCTCTCTCTAATTTCAGACCAGTTTCCCATCTGTCATTTCTATCAAAGGTCCTAGAAAAGATTGTTTTTATTCAACTTCAATCTTTTCTAGAGCTCAACAACCTGTTTGAAAAATTTCAGTCAGGTTTTCGAGCTCGTCACAGTACTGAATCTGCACTGCTCAAAGTGCAGAATGACATTCTTCTGTCTCTGGATGCAAAAAACCCTGCTCTGCTGGTGATGTTAGACCTCTCAGCAGCTTTTGACACCGTCGACCATCAGGTACTAATCAACCGCTTGTCTCAGCAGGTTGGCCTCCAGGGAGCTGTGCTTGAGTGGTTCAAATCTTACCTGTCTGGGAGAACTTTTTCTGTCATGATAGGTGATCTGTCCTCCTCTTCATCAACCCCTCTGACCTCTGGCGTACC
>JBBPBX010028107.1:33325-36807 GCA_038048925.1 Garcialebias charrua
CTTAAGGCTGTGCAGGCTCCTTTTTTTTTTGTTATGCAGGTTCAGCTGTGAGAACACCTACCTGATGGGCTGCATGGAGGCTGCAGGAGAGCAGTGACCCCATTGGACCAGCAGAGGACTGCAAGCCAATCAGATTCTGATGAGCCCCACCTGCACCACATAAAAGGCTCCTGAAACCATTCCTCCAGGGGGACAGCTAGTAGGAAGAGGTTTTGTAAATCTGCTTCCCCCCACCTTTTGTGCTTGTAGCTGCTTGGGCAGATTTGAACATTTAGTTACTGCTTGTTTGGTTCAGCAGTTTATCTCTGCTCAGGACTGTTTTGACACAGACTAAAATCCTGTGTTTGGGATGCTTGTTGCTCCCTTTGTGTCCTTTATTTTGGGTTGTTTTAAGTTAGCTTTGGATTGACTTGTTTGAACATTTTGTAATTTAACTTGCCCTTAATATTCTTGAGTTTGTTAGTCTTTTTTGTTTGTTTTAATCGGGTTAACCATTTGGTATTTTGGTTTCGTGAAACCTTTTTTTTTTTTAATAAATCATTTTACATTCCACTTTCCTCTGGACCCATGTTTATGTTGCACCCCCTGAACCCCTAGACCACGGGGGGGGGGGTCGTAACACTCACCATGCTGAAGGAGTGTGGGATAGGCACAAGAGCGTTCGCGATGGCGACTGGGTTGACTAGCTGGAGCTCTTGCGGTCGCCAGAAAGCCGGAGTGGCTCTTTGCTGCGAGGGCTAATGCTGTTTGCAGCTTTATTTTTTATTATATTTCTTAGTTTACATCTTAGATCTTTATTACTGTTCCTTTTACAATTAATATTTTTAAGCTTCACGTGGAAAACCTAGTAAGGAAACTGGCAGTTAAATTCGGTTTCTTTTTCAGAAATAGATCCCGTCTAACTCTGAATGCTAGGAAACGCCTTGTAACAGCGACTTTCCTTCCCTTCATTGGCCACAGTGACTTTATTTACATGAACGCTGCTACAAGCACCCTGCATATGCTGGATGCTGCCTATCAGAGAGTCAGAGTCAGAGAGTCTTTATTGTCATTTGCACCGCATGTAGTACATGTGATGAAAACGAGATTATGTACACAGGGTCCCAGTTACATCCAACAACAAATGCAAGAGAAAAACAATAATAACATCTAGGATTAACTAAGAGAGACATCAGCTAGTAATACACTAAGCCCTAATGTAGTAGAAAAACATCATTATAAACAGCAGCACGAACATGAGTCATTATGAGCAGATGGTCACAGATGAACGCAGCAACAAGAAACAGATCAGTATCAACATGATGTGACATTTTGCAGTGTTTATTCTTATTATTTATTTATTCATGAGTCTGACAGCCTCAGGGTAGAAGCTGTTCCTCAGTCTAGTGGTTCTACATTTGATGCTCCTCAACCTCCGTCCCGAGGGGAGTGGTGCAAAGAGTGAGTGTGCTGGGTGAGTGAGGTCTTTCATGATGCAGGTGGCTCTTTTTCTGCATCTGGAGGTGTAAATGTCTGTGATGGTGGGGAGACTGACTCCCACAGACTTCTGTGCAGCCTTCACCACTCTCTGTAGAGCTTTCCTCTCTGCAACTGTGCAGCCTCCATGCCACACGTTGATGCTGGAGCACAGGACGCTCTCCACTGCACACCTGTAGAACGAGGTGAGGACTGAGCTTCTCAGACCAGCTCGTCTCAGCCGCCTGAGGAAGTAGAGTCTTTGATGTCCTTTCTTGATCAGGCTGGTGGTGTTATTGCTCCAGCTGAGGTTATCATTCAAGTGTACACCCAGGTACTTGTAGCTGGAGACCACCTCCACCGCAGATCCACCTATATACAGTGGGGTGTGGGTGTGTTTGTTCCTTCTGAAGTCCACAATCATCTCCTTCGTCTTCTTCACATTCATGTGAAGGTTGTTCTCTTTGCACCAGCTCTCCAGATGTTCCACCTCCTGTCTGTAGCTGGATTCATCATTATCTGTGATGCATCCCACCACAGCTGTATCTTATTCATCATATCATAGTGTGCTAAGATTCATAACTGGCGGCCGTGGCACAGTGGTAATGGCAGTCGACCCCCGATCGGAAGGTTGGAGGTTCGAATCCCGCGTCCGCCCACCATGTGTCGTTGTGTCCCTGGGCAAGACACTTAACCCCGAGTTGCTCCCGGTAGGTCTGGATGGCGCCTTGCAAGGCAGGCTACCACTACCGATGTATGGATGTGTGAATGAATGGGTGGATGGTTGGTATTGTAAAGCGCTTTGGGGCCCCTCACAGGGGGCTGGAAAGCGCTATATAAATAAGCTCCATTTACCATTTAACAACCGTATCCACCACTGCACCCTGTATTCACTGGTTAACTGGACATTTTTAACTTCACGCAGACTCTCCCACTGGTATATTTTCATCTTTAAATCACTTCTCGGTCTGTTGCCTTCATACATCTCCTCCTACATGTCTCTGTATGAGTGCAGCTACAGCGTGCGCTCTCAGGACCTTATTACCTGCAGTGTTTCATCACTGAGAACTAAACTAGGCAAAAGGGTCTTCAACGACGCCGCTCCGGTTTCCTGGAATATTTTGCAAATTATCTGAAGCTCTCAACCTTGATCTCTCTAAGTGGCTTTAAACATCTGTTAAGTTCATGGCAAAAACCAATGCAGACATGTTCCTGTTTTTAGTTTTCTACACCACCTTATAATCTAGCTGTTTTTTCACTACTTTTTTCCTTTTGACTGTCCTTTTGGTTGCCATTTCATTTTAAATGGTAAAAAATAAAAAAATAACAATAAATAGGTATGCCTCTTTTATGATAGTCTATTGTTGTTGTTACTATCCACTACTGTCATCACTCTTCGTTATAAAATCAAGTCTCGTAAATGAGTACCTGAGGCTCAGTGGGATTAACCTGTATAAATAAAGGTTGAATGTATATTCTTACTGTTGTTGGATGTAACTGGGACCCTGTGTACACAATTTCGTTCCACCTCATGTACCACATGCAGTGTGAATGACAATTAAAAAACCTTGAATCCTTGGATCCTTGATAGGTACCGTATTTTCCACCATACATGTCGCACCGCCCTATAAGTCGCATCAGTCCAAATAAGTCTAATAAATTGGAAAAATCCATAAATATGTCTCTTCGTCGTATACGTTGCATCTATTATGTGTCACTGCTGACACATCGCATTTGTTACACGTCACCGCTAACAACCCAGAAATATGGGCCTAACCCGAAAACGTGGGCTGTTGTGACAAAAATCGATTGGCTGCCAAATGGAGGTTGCGGGAGCATGCACTGGAGGATTTTAACAAGAATGTAACAAGATTACCACTTAAAAACAATTATTTGATCAAAATTATAGTACAGGTCTGTCTCAGTCTACTGTTTGCTTAATAAATGCACTTTGATGGTCAAATCAGCTGCATTTCAAAAGCCGAGACTCAGAAGTAAACACGTGCATGCGAAGAGTCGCTGTGCAA
>JBBPBX010028108.1:0-36807 GCA_038048925.1 Garcialebias charrua
CTCTCGGTCATCATCAGGGCAGGGATTTATTCAGCTCCAGGACTTGTTGACATCAGTTTTTTCATAAAGTGATTAACTTTTTGGCTGGTGTTGACATGATGGACGTGATGGAAGACGTTTTAGAGACGCTCAGTTAATTTAAAGCCTGCACAGCAACAACAACATTTCAGACGTAGATCCAGAGCTTTAAAATGTCCTACAGTTTGTGTTATTGACTGATCTGACCTACCTGAAGGCTGTTTTAATGCTGCTGCTGCTCTGTTAGCAGTGTTTACAAGCTGCTCCTCGTTCACGTTCGGATCACGTCGTTAAGTCCGTTCAAGTTAGACGTGTTGTCTGCTGCAGATCCAGTCTCCGTGAAACAAAGTCCACACACCGTTTTGGATGTGCGCTCGTGTTTTTAACAAGTCACAACGTTCCTAAAGAAACAGGAGAGCGCAGCGAGATGCTAATGCTAACTTGTGCTACAAGACAATAACACCGGGCGGTCGCATAGACTGACGTCACTCCTGTCTTGTTTTAAAATCGCTCCCCCCGAGACGCATTGGCGAAATAAAATAAAATTACAGTTCTACAGAAAATGGCAAAAAAGTAACGCACAATAATTTGGAGAGAGTAACTTAATCTGATTACTGGATTTTGAAATAGCAACGCGTTAGATTACACGTTACTGAAAAAAGTGGTCCGACCAGAGTAACGCGTTACAAAGTAACGCGTTAGTGACATCACTGGTTGACAGGTACGTGTGGCAAGAAGCAGGTGAACATCCTTTGACGTTTTACGACAGGCTTCTTAAAGCTCATTTTGGTGACAAATATACACCAGGCATGGAAGAAGATGAAGACTTTAAGTGGTCTTTCTTCTTCCATCTCGTCTTTGAGATAAGACTTCAGCTGCTCACCATGGTTATTCCAAAAAAGCAAACCATGGAAGAAATAAAACAGTGTGCTATAAATGCATTTGAAGCTAACATGCTAATCAAAACACCCTTACAGGTGTCCCCAGGTGAAGCGGTCAAATCCCACTCGCTGGAGCTGGATTCCAGTCCTAAAAAAGGCGAGATTAAACAAGATTTTCAAACTAAAGAACAACTAAAGGTGGGTGTTAGCTCTACAGGACGCCCAAGACCAGGGTGGGCCCGGAAGGGACCCCTGAGACGTGGACCTGCACCTCGGATGACACATTCCGAGACATGCAAAAGGTCGCAAACGTTCCAGAACAAAGGCATCAAACCTCCAAGCTCTGATGAGGTGGTGGATGTAAGTTGGTTGTTTGAAAACTTGAATGATACAGAGGATGACCATACTGGGACAATGAGTGACCTTGTCTTTGATAACTCAGAGCACACAGTTGATGACGAAGACAGCAAACAAACTGTTGATAGTCATCAACTTCCTGAAGGTCATGAGGCTGACAGCCAACAAGAGGCTGACAGTGAACATGAGTACACAGACAGAGTCACACGTGAACGGAAACGTGTGCCAAGACCTGTGAGGTTTCTGTGTAACTTTATACAAAGGGGGGTGGCTAAGAAAGCTTACCTGCCTATCACACTGGAAGGTGTCCTTGAGCGTGAAGCCCTCCTGGATGGCAGTTCTGATATAACCATTATGTCGGCCAAGCTGTTCGAGGAGCTGAGGACCGCCGCTAACGGTGTTGACAGGCAAATACCCTTTGAGAAATGTGCTATTGAGCTACAGGGTCTCGCAGAGACGAGAACAACCTTGACAGCTATAGCTATGGTTCACATGCAGATTGGCGAAATGACACTACGCCACCCGGTGTTTGTGTCTAAACTTGACTCATTCCCATTTTTGGTTGGCCAAGATTTTATAAACCGCTTCAACGCGATTATAGATTATGGTCAACGGAAAATGTGGAGCACAGTGAGAAAACCCCTGCCAATAATAGTGCCTCCTAGTTGTGATACAGACTGCCTAACCGCAGGTACCGCTGAGGACACAAGGGACTCCTCATCCGAGGACGAGAGCCCGGTAAGTGAACCTTCAACTACAGGTGAGACAGAAGAGACTCAACAGTTGGACCAGACTCTGGCCCAACAAGAGAACCTCCTCTGCGAGCTGACACATTCAGCACTCACTGAACACTACCTACCACAGGTAGTGAAAGGTGTTGAGATCCAAGGATCCCACACCGAAGACGCTGTACTGTCCTCTGGGACAGGTAATTCGGCAATTAGCCAAGCTTTCAATGAAACCTTGGTTCAAGGGCATCTGAGTCCAGAAAATGACAGTCAACCAAACGCTGACAGTCACTTGGACATCATTGTTGCAGATTACGAGGACCCCTCATCAGACAAAATGGGGGCAAACTCACATTACCTACCACAGGTAGAGAAAGGTGTGGAGATCCAAGGACCCCACACCGAGGTTGCTGTACTGTCCCCTGGGACAGGTAAATCGGCTATCAGCCAAGCTTTCGATGAAACCTTGGTTCAGGAACATTTGTGTCTAGAACTAGTCAGAAATGACATAGTTTTTACAGACTCAAAGAGCCCCTCTTCAGTCGAGAGGTGGGAAGACACACACAACGACAGTGACCCGTCGCAGTCTGTACAATCAGACACACCTGCGACTGCGCCGACAGTTGTGACACACCTGAATTACACGGAAAGAGGTAAACGTAAGAAGATACGTTGGCCAAAACCTAAACGATTCCTGTGTACCGTCTTCTCTCAGCTGCGCGAACAGCTTAAACTAAACGGTGGCATCCTAACTTGTGCCCATGGACGGACGTCCTCACCTGTGTTCGTGGTCCCCCATGACCAAAGGGGGGTGATGTTAGGCCATGCCAAAGACAAAGATTTGAATGTACACCTCAGAAACACTTTTGCTTTCGCCCAGAAAAACCTGGAAAGATCCGCTGAAGGACGTAAGGCGTACTACGACCAGAAGGCCTCTCATAATGAACTCCAAGTGGGAGACAGAGTCTGGTACTATACGTTCGCCCCAGCAACCGGGAAAGGAGGGTCCGAGACCGGAACTCTCGCCCGCAAACTAATGCCCAGGTGGACTGGACCTCATCTGATAACAGACAAAGTGTCCTCAGTCGTCTACGAAATCAAAATCAGCAAAGGCCGCAAAGAGCCAATTGCTAAATGGGTACATCGAAATCAGATCAAACCTTACAAGGCGTTCAATGACTCCACAAAAGACAAAGATCTCACAAACTCACCGACTTCATGGGATAATAAGGTCGTCCAAACACAAGTTAGTAAATAAACTAATCAGGTTTAAACTACCGTATTTTCCACCCTATAAGTCGCATTGTCCAATTTGAACTTAGAAACGCTAAGCCTAAAACCCACAACAAAAAACTAACCTTAACAACCGTTTAAATCCACGAGATTTAATTTGACCTCGGTCATAAAGTTGAGACCTGTTTTCTTGTGTGTTGCACTTTGGAATCTGACGACAAGAGTGTGTCGAAGCAGTGAAACGTTGTTTCCTTGTTGTTTAGTCATTACTGTTGTCATTAGTTGAGATATTGTTTTGGTTCTGAACACTCCCAGCCAAAAAGGTTTTGTATTAACATTGGTTAATGAATGATATGGATTTAACTATGCCAACATGCAGTTCGTTTTGTTAAATCTCAATCGTCGAAGAGTCAATGTAGTTTAAAGCTACTCAAGGTACCATAAACTACACTGGTCTCACAATTTCTAAATTGAACCGATTCGATCGTTTCTATTCTAGATTATCTATTCATTTTGATGAGTCTCGCCATAGACTTCAAAATTTATTAGGAATACCAAATCCTACGTCGTTCGTCTAAAAGACAACAGACATTTAGATCAAACTATATTTCATTTTTCTATTTTAGTTTAACCTAAACTAAGTAATGAATGGAGGAATAGTTTGGAATTAGAGGCCTTCGTTACAGAAGCCCTCCAAAATTCTATAGGTATAGATCCCTATATCTAATTTACAGAATTGATCCACCCCTTAATTGGTAATTGTAGCTGATCTAAACCATGATAGCTTACATACCAGGTGCATATAGGTAGGGCCTAATGTAAAATCCCAATCATAAGCCCACCTAAAAAACCACATAATTGCATGACACATAGAACCAGAGTGGCACTGACTGGAAACCAACCAGCCAACAACCTTCGATGTGGGGACCTGCAGCTCCAACGCTTGGTCTTCAACCTCCATCCAAGGGTCGCCTCCTCTGCGTCAATCGAGGGATCCCCTCTACATGCTGATTATGAAAACAATTGTTGCTGATCAATCAACAAAACTAACCGTTGTGGAATTACTGCTGTGGAATTACCGCTGTGGATTATAAGACTTTGTTTCCCAAAGGATCACAGACTTTGTTTTCCAAGAGTTAACAGACTCAGTTTTCCAAGGGAGTAAAAGCTTTTCGCTATGGGATTACCTCCGAACAGTATGGAATTTCCAAAAACTTTATGGGATTATAATTTTTGATTTTTCTTTTCCACTTGCTGGATTACTTCAAGATCAGAGACAGTTCAAGGTTTCCTTTCGTGTTGGACCCCATCCCCAAGGACTGGCGATGGCTTCCAAAAGGGGGGAGATGTAGTGGGCATGACCATGTCCACTTTAATACACCTGTGTACTTTTGAACTGTTCCAGAGATGACCTTTACTGACCTCTCAGTAAAGCAAGACATTTACTACAAATTAGTCACATAGTCACCAAAAGAGACTATTTCTATCTTTGATTTTATTCTAATGTAATCAAAAGAATAACTTTTGTCATTTTCATGATATATGTTATATGCTGTTATTCTTTTAATATGTAGTATTACTGTGTTGCTTGACCAAATGAAAGTGTCTACTCAAAATATCTATGACAAAGTTGAATGAGGTGTCAGATTGACTTGCTCAGGAGTTGTTTTTGTTGAGTTCAGCTGAAACTCTCGGTAGCGTCGAGATGTCTCCTCTCTTTCAGACACTTTTCCAAAACATTCCTCTTTGTTATCTAAGCAGACTTGCTGTCAACCTTGAGTTTTTCACTTCACGTTTTCACACTCCTCTTGGCCCACGGACCAATGAGGAAAGTGTGTTCTAATCTCAACATTTTTGAGTAAAAGCGTTTGTTTGCATGAACGCTTCAGAGTCTGCAAGAGTCTGCAAGAGTTTGGAAGGAACCAGAAGGTTCCTGAGTTTCGGGGAACTTCAAAGAGATGTGAACCTTTCCCAATGCTACGTTTGGTCAAGAGCTAACGACCTTCGTCTTCAGCTAAGGACTGATAACCTGCTGTTATGAGTCCACGTCGAATGAGCGTAAGCTCAAAACTTTGTTATTCCTTCCTGGAATAAATTATCTTGAGCCAAAAAGCCACGACTGCCACGGCTTCTGCCGACGAAAGCGAGTATCACCGACACCGACAAGGTAAACACGCGTGGAGTCCAGCTTGGACTTGCGGGACCGACGACTCGTCAGTCCAAAGCTGATCACAGCTCTTTACCAGAACCGAGGCGGACGTCTTAAGGTAAAGGAGCCGCTGTTTGCTTGCTGGAGGTGTGATGATATCTTAGCTGGACGCGTACGGAAGAGTGTCATCTGGTTTCATAAATGCAAGATAAACTTCCTCTCTTAACCTCCCAATTCTTCTTAAATCTTCCTCCTCTCTTTTCCCTCTCAATCTAAGCTGGAAACTATTTTAAGCTAAAGAGCCCACAGACTAAATATGTTAACATCCAGTATTGAAGTCTGTTGTGTTGAATTAAGTGTGTTGATGCGTGTTAAATTGCAAGAAAGTGAAATCCTGTCAATCAAGTGTAATGGTGTTAATTTAGTTGATTTATTTTAAATAAATGGTAGTGTCGCCTGGCATACCAACTAAGTTAACGTCTTTGTCACTTAATGGCCTTGTTTATTTATCCATCATAAAGATCACAGAAATATTGGGTAAACTGAAAAAGAAAAGAATCCGTGAAATTACTATTCAATCTGAATAAGTAAATTAATTAAGGATAAAGAGGTCAGCTTAATACTGACCCCTGTTAAAATCCTTTAGTTACATCTGGGTGGCACTATATTTGTTTAAAGACACAATATATGGTCTCCCTCATGTTCCCTTCAGTGTGAATAGTTTGTCCATCAGGGTTTGGGGGATCATGGTGTTGAAGGCAGACGTGAAGTCCACAAATAGCATACAGACGTAAGAGTCTTTCTGCTCCAGGTGGCTGAGCGCAGTGTGAACCACAGAGGAGATGGCATCCTCTGTTGATCGGTTCTCGTGGTACGCATACGACGGTCCTCGTTGATGTTGATGGTTGTTTTGACCAGTCATGACCAGTTTTTCGAAGCATTTAGTGACTATCGGAGTGAAGGCCACTGGCCAATAGTCATTCAGGCCAGACACTGTAGAGCAGGGGTGTCAAACTCATTTTGATCTGGGGGCCGCATACAGCTTAATCTGATCTCAAGGGGGCCAGACCAGAATACTCATTCCAAAAGTCCACAGTCCAGGAAAAAGCTCCACAGTGTAGAGCTTTTTGGGACTGGGATGATGGTGGCAGTCTTCAGACAGATGGGAACTGTCTCCAGGGTAAGTGAGGTGTTAAAGATGTCGGCCAGCACCTCGCAGAGCTGATTGGCACATTTTTTCATCACTTTCCCGGGGATGTTGTCTGGGCTGGTTGCTTCGTGAGGGTTAAGGAGCCAAGATGGTCTAGTGGCAGGGTTTTTGACTACGGACCCGAAGGTCGCGGGTTCGCGCCCCGGCCACTACCCAGCTTGGGGTGTCTATGAGTGCACACCTATTTCTCCAGCTCCCCGGGCGCTTTCGGGCTGCTCACTGCACCACCTGGTAGGTGGTTGGGTTAAATGCAGAGACGAATTTCGTCTGTGTATGGGAAACATACGCAGATGACAGGAATAGACATTATTATTATTATTATTAATCCTCCTGAAAGTACATGTACTCCTTACTTTTGCTGAGGTCATGTTAAAGTTGCTGCAGTAAGACAGTTCAGACAATGTGCTATTTTCCCCCTTATTTTTCTTTTTAAGCTTTTTTACCCCTTAATTTATATATGTACTTTTTATCCATAGTTTCACATTTTTCCTCTTCTAAGTTGTTTGTATAATATGTGTAGCAGAAAAGAACATTGCAAACAGCAGTTTTATCTTCACTGCCTGTGGGATGGAGGGAACATGTTTTTTCTGTGCTGGCTATCTGACTTTTGGACTTCAATTTTCCATGAAGGCAGACACACACATTCATAAACACAAATCTGAATCTCATAAATTGACATAAACATGAGTAAATTAAAATATGCTGACATCAAAACACTTCTGTGATATTTCAAGAAAGTTAGGTATTTATTTCTCAAGATGATTAGCATTCTCTTGTAGAGTAGTATTTTATGTACGGTATTTCTGTTTCAGAGCATTTGTAGGGTAAGAAGAAATATGAATGAAGAATGGGAATATGAATAACATGCAGTAATTTTTATCAACCCTTTAATTTTCCATGTCTTTGCATCAGCAATTGCTTTTCTAAAATCTATTGCAGTATCTTTGGTGATATTGTATTATTATTTTTTTGTGTAACTTTTTCCATACTTGTGATTTTGCGTGTGTGTGTGTGTGTGTGTGTGTGTACAAATGGCTTGTTTTGAAATCATTTATTGTTTCTTGTTTGGATACAATGCTGCATATGTTGTTGTTGTTTTTTGCTTGTACCTGCAGCATTTTTTAAACTTTATGTTGTGTAAACCATTGCAATAAGAGAAATTAGTACACTGAATAGGCTATGTAATGTAATAACATATAGATCAGATGTATGTAATGTTACATCTTTGGCAGGAAAAATGACTATGGGTGCTGAGAATACATCCAATGAGGACATAAAATATATGTACACGTACAGTATAAGGATTCTCTGATAGACTAGTGATCTGTTCAAAGTGTACCCTGCATCATTTGTTATTGTGGGGATAGGACGAACAGCCACGAAACTGAATGGAGTAAAAATGTATGCAGAGGATGTGTAAGTATGGCTGAGCATCTCCATCAAAGAACATAATCAGAGAACATCAAGCAACCCCTTAAATTACATGCAGTTTGTAGGCTTAATAAAGTAACAGCATTATGTAAATGGACATTTTTTCATGCAGCCTGCTATGCCTGTGTATTTTATTATAGACTGTACTTGTTGGTGTGTGCTTGACAAGTCACATGGTACTGTCCTTATGTCTAAAGTCTGTACGTACGACCTATGTCACTACATACGCCATGCATTGAACGGCTCTTCGAAACAACCAGATCCGCAAGATCCGGTGTCCCTTAAAGAGCCATTTATCCCATCTTTATGTGAGACTATACAACAGACTGACTCAAAAATAACTTCGGACCCAGTGTTCCAACATTCGAGAGAGAAATCAGTAGGAAATAGAGAAGTCGTGAAAAGTTAAAGCCTCAGTGGTTCCATTGATCTTTGGCACACTCTGGGTTGTGAGCCCTAAACTGGAAGTGTGGCTCCAACAAACCCCAGAAAAATTGCAGAGGTCTCTGTACAGAAGAGCAGAGTCCTAGGAACAGTTAAGATGCTGTACAGAACCCTCAAGCTCCCAGGCCTATGGCAGAAGGCCAAACATTGAAGTGAAGGGAACACTCAGTGTGGGAAAATTTTCATGTTTACAGTTATGGTTGACCCCGAGTTAGCAGACTGAGAAGAAGACAGAGCCGGGCGTACAAAAGGTAAGGGATTTTATTAACAGGAGCAGCAGCTTCGGGGCTGGAAGAAAAAGGGGACAAGGTGATTATCTGGAACAGCTTTGCAATTAGCAGCAATGGTTTGAGAAACGGTAGATAAACCTTTCTTACTGTTGTTTATAGACAAAGCCAGGGTGGAGGAGGAAGAGACTAGGTCCTGGGTTTCCGTGAGTGAGTTGAAGATCCAGAGGAGGTGAGTATCAGAGGAGAGAGGAGCAGGTTGTACCAGGTTAAGCGTTGTAGATATTTGGATGCTTGGCCGGTAGTTTGAAGGGACAATATTGATCCACGGGTGAGCCACGAGGCGCGAGGAGGTCTTGGGAAGACTCGGACGAACAGTACTCGGAAGTTACTGAAGGGGATCACAAGAGGTTTGTAATGTACTATTTGGAAACAGGTTAGATGGCTGTCCATAAATTACCAATAAGTAAATAGTGTCCCAGTACTGGGAGAATGTCTGGCAGGAGCTTTTATGCTCAGCAGAGCAGTCCTTCTCAGTCAGCAACAGGTGTGGTGTTAGTTGATTAGTTATGGTTTGCAGCTGTGGCGAAAGCGAGTGTGGCAGAGAAACCCAGGAATCCTACAAAAACAGGTCAATTTCAGTGTTTTGATATATATTTATTAGCTTTAATTTTGGCAATATTAAATGTCCTGTAATGGCTTTGTTGACAAGTCACTCAATCAACAATGTCACCTTTGGTGAAATTGCTTGTAAGTGTACTTTATTTTTAACCAAGTTGTTCCCAATTTTATTAACCGCACACAGAAAACAAAAATTAATACCAAAGCATCACTGTGTGTAATTGTAACTTTGTGTCTTGAACAAAGACTTAAAGGTCCACTGACATGATTTTTTACTATTCATAAAATTGCTCAAAATACATATTTTTATCATTTAAATATGTTCGTTTTTGCAAACAAAATAATAAATCACTTTAATTTTGCTTTAAAAGTGATTTTGAACTTCAAGCCATGTTTAATCATGGGAAATCCGATTACACGCGAACGCACCATCTGTGACGTAGTGAGAGGCAGAGGGCTCTGGGGCCTCATGTATCAACCGTGCGTGCGCACAAAAACCTTGCGTGCGTCACTATCCACGCAAAACCCCGTATGTATCAAAACTGAACTGAACGTGAATATGTGCGCATCCAAGTACATTTCCACGCCAGCCCCATGGCTCGCGTACGCACGTTTCTGTGGTTCTTGTTCCTTTGGCGACACTTACAGGTGATTCAGAGAAACTGAAGCCCCACAGTCTGTGGTTGACTTTAAGAGCGGCTTGAAGACCTTTCTTTTCAACCGAGCATACTCTACTCCTCATGATTCTACTTTTGATCATAGCTGATACTGTTGTTGATTTTAATTGTTTATTAAATGTTTTATTGACATTTAATTCTGTTGCACCTTGTAGCACTTTGAGATTTTCATTAATGAAAAGTGCGTTATAAATTGAATTCATTATTATTATTATTATTATTATTATTATTATTATTATTATTATTATTATTATTATTATTATTATTATTATTAACTGTTCATGATGTGAAAATGATTAATATTCCCACCAAACACACGATTAACAAGTATTACATCCACATGACGCAGTTAAATAAAGGACGCGCAAAGTTGTGCAAAAAATAAATTTAACAGGAACGGATTCATTCAGCCTTACTGGAGGATATAATAAATAGTGTAACACGCAGAGCATTTATTTATAAACAGATATAATTTTCTGATCTAGGATATGGCTTATCAGCCGTTTTCAGAAATAATCATTTTTCAGTTTGGCACTGCTGCGCTCTGGAGCAACACAGGAGCCGTGCATCACGCGTGCACATGCAGAAGCAGCGATCAAACTGTTCCCGAGCTCTGAGGGAGCTGCAGGCCGATCAGGGCTGTCCAGTCCACACAAAGCCGATTCATGTCCAATAGAATGGTCTCATCTATATGATTCCAAAGGCTGAGTGGTCGCGCTTTGGAGCGCGCGCGCACCCTCGCCGGTACACGGCAGCTGGAGGTGATTCATAATCTGCGTTTATTGTAGATTTCTCCAAAATGACACGTGAAAGTACACCATATATAACGTGTAGGAGAGTAAAAGCTTCACAGACAAACAGATTGCGCACAAGGCTGTGGCGCGCGCAGCGTTTGGAGACTCCAACATCACGTCATGTCATGAAAACTCTCCACTGAGACGCACAGACCCGTTTCTTCATATCATCTATTAAATAAACAAAGATCTATGTTCTACCAAACATCTAAGTTCCTCTGTGTTTACAGTAATTATGGTAATAAACTCGTGCGCAAAGTTAATATTTTCACTCAGAATGAATGGATGAGCCGTTGCGCACCAAAGCAGGGTGCGCGCACACACAAATACCGACACACAATCACTCGTTCTTTGCGTGATAAACACATTTTATTACTATTCTTACTTAGGATTTTTTTCCTCACTCATATTATATTAAATTCATTATTTTCCTGAATCTAGAAATCATTTCTGATCGCGCAGGGATCAAACAAACATGTCCTTCACACATGCAGGAAGTAATTTGCATCTGTTTAACATATGTAAATGAAGGCGTGTCAGGGGAGGTGTCTCACGTGCGCTCAGTTCCACGTTGATTGTGATGTACAAAAGGAATGTGCGTGGATTCCGGTGTACGCACAGTTTGATACATCTGGATTTTTTTGTGCGTACACACTTTTCTGGATTTGACCGTACGTCACTTTTCAGTAGGAAATCCACGCAAGTCTTTGTACATGAGGCCCCTGGTCTCTTTAATAGCGGACAATTTAAAAACGACGAATTTAGCAATCTATGTGAAGATTTGAGCTATTTGTCTTCATTTTGGGAAGCAGAAAATAGTTTGGGTGATGGAACAAGAAACAACAGGATCTAATTTAGGTCTGATGCTGTATCAGACTTACCTTCATGTCGAGCTGCTCATACCCGCGCACTGTGACAAGCCCAGAGCTCTGCCCGGTGTACATCACAGATGGTGCGTTCGCGTGTAATCAGATTTCCCATGATTAAACACGGATTGAAGTTCAAAATCACTTTTACACACAAGACATAGATTTTAACACTGGACTCTGTGTCATCAAACGGGTTATTCACTAAACTCTCGGTCATGTGCTCATTCAGTTTGCACTACTTCTCATATTTGCACTAATGTTTGTATTACATCACTGCCTATAGTCATACTACTGTTTACATTCACTGTTTACATTTATTAATACTGTTTACATTTATTACTACTGTTTACATTTACACTACTTTTATATCTACACTACTGCTGATACATATACAGTATTCTCTGACTAGCCTTATTTAAGGATGCCCAATGTGCCTTACTGCATATGCCACTTTGCCTCTATACCAACATCAACTACCTCATACATATACTGTGTACATTAACTCATATGCTGCTTTGCCACTCTTTGCAAATGTCAATGCTAGAACCTTCAGTTTATTTTATAGATATACTTTTTATACTTTTTTATACTACTATGCAAAAACTCAGGACAGTATTACACTTTTATTATTTCATTTTATGCTTATGTTCATTAAATGTTTAGTGTTTTAGTGTTGGTGTAAATTTTCATACTTTTATACTACTATGCAAAAACTCAGGACAGTGTTACACTTTTACTATTTTATGCTTATGTTTATTAAATGTTTCAGTGTTTTAGTGTTTAAATGGTTACTGTTGCACCGAGGGACTGAGAGAAACACAATTTCAATCCTGTGTATGTCCTGTACATATTGCAGTTCTGACAATAAAGTTGACTTTGACTTTGACTTTGACTAAAGCAAAATTAAAGTGATTTATCATTTTGTTTGCAAAAACTAACATATTTAAATGGTAAAAGATATATATTTTGAGCAATTTTATGAAAATTAAAAAATCATGTCAGTGGGGCTTTAACATTCAACATATACAGTAAATGATTCTATTAATTAATTTTAGAGTACAATGAAAATAATAATAACTAATTAAATGAAGAGAAATTAAGACACTAAATGTTGTAGTTTTGTGCATTGCTATGCTGCAGTCAATGATTTTTGAAAGGTTTTTGCCCAATACCCCAAACAGTCGTGTTTGATATGCTGCCTCCCTCTCTATTGCTTTGCTGCTGCTGTACTGTAATTACTGCGCTTGGCAGACAGTCACGACACATCGACAACAGACGAATTAGGGTGTGGGGAAAGCACGAGTAAAAGAAAAGAGAAATGCGGGGGTGGGGATTGGTGTTTTAAGAGAAAGTACCGCAGATTGATTTATTATGTATGGTTTTATTGTGATGATGAACAAAGGTTTTCTTAGTAAAGACATAAAGATGCAATTCACAATTTTGACTAATCATTGCCTCTACTAGGAAATGTTACGCAATGTCAGGCAATGAAAAAAGCTTTTTAAAATCTTTGACACTTATCATAAAAGACTTTAGTTTTATGCTTGAATTGGGGATGCAATTCCAGAACATGCTTATTTTATGCTTAGTGAGAATTGGTAGAAAAGTCTTTATGAGCTGGACAATGAAAAAGCCAGACGACAAAACACTAAATTGAATTGTCAAAAATATATACAGTATTAATTTAGATCAGTGGTATTCAATCTTGGTCCTGGAGGGCCACTATCCTGCATGTTTTAGATGCTTCCCTGCTTTTTAGCAGGTCTTCAAGTTCTGCAGAAACCTGTTAATTGCTTGTTAATTCAAATCAGTTGTGATGAAGCAGAAACACGATTATAAATGCTATGCATATTTTTGAACTATTTGAAGCAAAGTGAAGCTATAGTGAGTAGAAATTATGATGTAAATGGTAAATGGTAAACGGATTGTACTTATATAGAACCTTGCTATCTTGTCAAGATATTCAAATCTCTTTACACTACAATCTGTGTCCTCGTTTACCCATTCATACAGCACTCTACTAGATCTCTGCAAAGCTAATTGAACAAATAATTCTAAAGAGACTAATCAGTGCTTTAGATCACATTCATACACTGATGGGACACGTATCGGAGGCAATGAGGGGTTCAATGTCTTGCCCAGGGACAATTCAGCATGTGACTGCTGGTGGAATTTAATCCCCACCTCTCGCGTTGGAGGACGACTGCTCTAACCACTCAGCCACAGTAATAAAAATAATAAATGTCACATTTTTGTCATCTGTGTGTTTCCCATACTTGACAGACGAAATTGGTCTCTGCATTTAACCCAACCACCACCAGGTGGTGCAGTGAGCAGCCGTGGTCAGCGCCCGGGGAGCTGGGGAAAATAGATGTGCACTCATAGACACCCCAAGGTGTGCCGTGGCCGGGGTTCGATCCTGGGTCCTTCGGATCCCAAGTCCGATTCCCTAGCCACTACACCATCTTGGCCCCTACCACCCAAACTGATGTCCGTCCATCCATCCATCCATCCATCCATCCATCCATCCATCCATCCATCCATCCATCTTACAACATTATTTCCAACATCCTTGAGCAACTATAAATGTAAGAGGAATTTAAATGTTTTCCAGTCATCTAGCTGTAATTTATTAATAAAGCATGGAAAACAACATAAGTTTAAATAAAGAGAAAATCCTCGATGTATGCATCTTTGATCAAAAACAATTTCCAAACAGCTTGAATGGGATAGGTGACTGAAAAATCTAAATATTTTAATTAAAAAATAGGATGAAAAAGCTTTATTTAAATGTTACATTTGGGGTTGAATTTTTCATAGAAGTGTAAGAAATTTGTCTTATCTGATTCTGTTTTTGTGATTAACAAAGATAAAGATGTCATCACTCTGCGAGGGTTTGTGTTAGGTTTAGTTTTGCATTTCCCCTTTTCTGCCCCAGTCATCTCTTGAAACTGTTACTGCTGAACGATACATATTCCGTATGTTGTCAAGTGACAGTAACTCGTGATGCCATTTGGATTGAAACATTCACATTCATACAGTACATCAGAAAGACAATAACAATTTTTACACAAATAAACTAATATGCCTGTGCTGTTAAGAAATCGGAAATTACACACGCCTGTTATTTTTAAATCAGCTGTTATGTCAATCAAATGGTTGGATTGAATCCCGGCATGGAATCTTTCTGGGTGGAGTTTGCATGTTCTCTCCATACATGCATGGGTTTTCTATGGGTACTCTGGTTTCCTCCCACAGACCAAAAACATGCATGTTAGGCAAATTGATAACTACGTTGTCCCTGCGTGAGTGAGAGAGCGAATGGTTGTTTGTCTTGTTTGTCTCTGTGTCCCTGTGATGGACTGGGGACCTGTCCAGGGTGTCTCCTGCCTCTCACACACTGACTGATGGATATGGGCACCAGTGACACCCGTGACCAGAAAAGGAAGAAGCTAGTAAAAGATAATGGATGGATGGATGAAAGCTTCATTTTGTACTTAAAATGAATGAAAAGAATGCAGTGAAGCAAACACTTATGTAATTTAAAGATTATACTAAACCAGCTTCTAAAATGCAATGCTTTTCTAGTCAGGATATTTATTTCTAAGTTACCCTTTAGAAATGTTAATCAGTTGTCTTTTTTTTTCTCTTTTCTTACTGTCATCGTCATGTGAGTTGAGGCTGGACCAGTGTTTTCCTAACCTTTATTTTTTGTTGATATCAGTGAATGGATAATATGAAACTGAAAGTTATGCACCATAACTCATGTTCCCTGAAGGAAGGGAACGAGGTGCAACATTTGCTATGGAAATAAGCACCTCTGCGCGGTTACCTGAAGTAATACACTCACGCCTTTACGGCTAGGGCGTCAGCGTCGCGCCAGAGGCCCCGCCCTCTGGGTATTTAAGCGGCTGACGCCCATCCATCTTTCTCTAAAATGCACTTCACCGAGCTTTCAGCATTGAAAGGGCCAAATATGTTGCACCTCGTTCCCTTCCTTCAGGGAACATGAGTTATGGTGCATAACTTTCAGTTCCCTTTCAGTCTGGTTCTCTCGGTGCAACATTTGCTATGGGAACGTAATTCATTCACACCCTTGAAATGCTCAGCAAAATGCATGTGAGAACATCTGCCTTAATACGGCAGGCATTTCCCAGCCGCTCTCCACAAGGTATGTAGAGAGCACAGCCTGAGAAGAAAAATGCCACATGTAGAAACATCAGCCTGATGTTACCACTGGACACATAGATGAAAACACAAGCTAGAGACAGCATCAGCGTCCTCTGCTAGTGTGATTACTCATCATCTCCTTTTTCCCTGGAAATCTTGAGAAGCAGGAGGAAAAGAGCAAAGGACCTATTATGCCACTGGCAATCAGATGGCAATGTGGAGGTAGAAAACCCAGTTCAAGCACAGGGTAACCTTCTAGGTCCACCAGGGAAAAAAAATTATGTACAAGGGGCACGCACGAGTCCCTCATCTGATTCTTGAACAGACAATTACTAGGACTGTCAAAGAGGCCCATCCTGATGTTGGAGAACTGTCAGAGGAGAGGGGAACCCTTCTACTGAAGCATCTCCCAAGTTAACATAAACACCAAGGGTCTCCCTTGTGTATGCTGTTGTTGTTGTTGGAACAAATATGATGAGGCCTTAGGCCCTCAGCCAGTTCCCTTCAGTGGCCAGGCTGAAGGCTGCCATAGCTCCGGACGTGGGTGTAGAAGCTGCCCACGTGCCTGAGTCAGCAGGTCTCTGTAAGAAGGCAACTGCCATGGTATCCCTGAACATTGAGAAGTAGAGGTCACATTGTGAGCTGGCTCCGCCTGGGAACAAGTCCACCGAGGTTCTTCCAAACCGTGACCAGACCTGATCCACGACTCGTGGGTTCAGTCTTCATTCTGATTCCAAAAGAGGCCCTCTTGAGAGGGCATTCGCTCCGTAATTCAGTTCACCCGGAACATGAGTCGCCCTGAGCGACAATAATCCTGGAGCGTACCATGTGAGCATCCTCTGTGTCAGGCTGAGGAGGGCTTGGGATCTCGTCCCCCCTTCCCAATTAATGAAGGACACTGTGGTTTTGTTATCTGATTACACCAGGACGTGCTGTCCCGCAATCAGACCTTTACCAAAGAAGTATTTTGCTGACAGGAATACGGCCAACAACTCCAGGAAGTTTATGTACAATCTTGCTTCCTGCTCATTCCAGAGGCCTCGGGCATTCTGATTTCTGCAGACTGCCTCCCCATCCTGTTTCCGAAGTGTCCATCATGATGACCACATGGGATGACACCCTACCTTACGGGACCCCCTTCCGTGAACACAGACAGGTCCCTCCAAGGTTCCTGGGGCCCTCAGTCATTTTGATTTCTGCAGACTGCCTCCCCATCCTGTTTCCGAAGTGTCCATCATGATGACCACATGGGATGACACCCTACCTTACGGGACCCCCTTCCGTGAACACAGACAGGTCCCTCCAAGGTTCTGGGGCCCTCAGTCACTTTGAAATGATTCAAAACTTTCCTGCTCACCCAGACGGGGGCAGGTCGTTTTTGTTGGTTTAGCCATATATGCAGGGCCCGCATCTTCAGCAATGCGTATGGCGCACAGGGTATGGCTTCTGCCAAGAGGCCTAAAAGGCGTTGGCACGTTCTCAGGGGAATCCGATGATTCAGTTTAAACTTTGCCAGGCAACGGCGAATCAAGGAAACACGTTCCTCTGAGAGCCATGCCCTGTACCGGATGGTGTAGACCTGCACTCCCAGAAATACGGTAATCCGTGATAGGGTCAGGTCACTCCTTTGTAGGTTTATGACAAAACCGAGAGACTCCAGGTGAGGATCACCCTGCAGGAGTGTGACTGGACCTGTATTCTGCTTCCGGCCAAAAACCAGGAGGCCATCCAGGTAGTTCATAATCCGGACTCCTTGATTCCTAAG
This sequence comes from Garcialebias charrua, assembly GCA_038048925.1. Taxonomy (NCBI): domain Eukaryota; kingdom Metazoa; phylum Chordata; class Actinopteri; order Cyprinodontiformes; family Rivulidae; genus Garcialebias; species Garcialebias charrua. The sequence goes on from JBBPBX010028108.1 coordinate 17,575, forward strand.
AGGGGTCAGGGCTGCGTCCAGACATTTAGTAAATGTACGAGGAGCAGTCTTCAAACCGAAGAGTAAGGCTTTGCATTCATAAGCTTTCCTTTCGAAGGCAAACCGGAGGAATTTCCTGTGCTTCCTCCAGATGCCCACATGGAAATAGGCGTCTTTCAAATCCACTGTACTGTACATGTGTAGTCTCCAGGTCTCACGGACTGGGGAACCTGCCGTAGTGTCAACATTTTGAACTTGAAAGTTCTTGTTTTCTTGCCCAGAGTCCTGAGATCCAGGACCGGTCTCAGGGATTGATCTCTTTTGGGCACCAGGAAGAGCTTGCTGCGCTAACCGGAGCATGGTTTGTGCTCTGGAACAATATTTATTACTCCTTTCTGCAGCATCGTTGACACTTCCTCCCCCAGCACGTGCGCGCGTGCTAGGTTAATGTCAGAATGCAGCACTCTCACGAAAAAAAGTGTGTGTAGGGGGGTCCCTTGATGAATAATAATAATAATAATGAATTCCATTTATAATGCACTTTTCATTAATAAAAATCTCAAAGTGCTGATGAACTGTAGCTTGAGCCACAACGCATCTGTTGTGATGACCCTTTCGTTTGTCAGACCTGCCCTCCAGGCCTGCGCGTGCGCCATGAGCCTGGGAGGGATGTCTAGCTGCTGCTTGTCATGTTTGAGTGCGGGAGGGGTGGCCTTCGACCCCTCTCGCGTACTCTGGAGCAGGCTGGTCTGCCCAGCAGAAGACATCGCGAGATCTGACTGTCTCAGGCAGAACTCGTGTGTCCCACTGCGGTTCATAGTCTGACCTAGTAGTTTGTGTTTCACAAAAGTGGTGAGTCAAGAACCAGGGCAGTCTGTGCTTTGGTACTTTCATTCTTGTATATGCATGAAACAGTGTTTGTTTTTTATTACACATACAGTAGACGAGTTATGTTTAGTGCGCACACACATACCACCAGCTCCTTGTAGCGTTTTACAAGTGAAGTCTGGGCTCAAAAGGTCAGGTTCCCGTACTGCGTGAGCGGGCAAACCTGAAGCCCTGTTCCCATTTTGGGACCAGGATGCATTCAGTAGTCTGAGATTTTATTGTCGTGTGTGGATGGCAATTTCTCTTTATTACACAAGGGTCTGAGTGTTCTTGTGTGTTTAAACGTTCCGAACCAGCTAGTCTGTGCTCCTTAAACACAGGTACTGGTGGTAAAAATTCGGCATTTTCTCTCCTTCTGTGAGTGAGAGCGCCTGTAATGGTGCAGGGGCATCTCAGACTTTCCTTTTCTTTTTGCTGGTGGCCCCTTGCAGCTCCTGTAGCTTTTCTGCCTGGTGGGCCTGCGATACCGAGGCCACTTGTCCTTGTCCATCCCACCAGGGCCCCTCGGGCCCTGACATGGTTAACGTCAGAGAGTCATCCATAGCCTCATGGGTGGATAAGCTCTCAGCGTCACAATGTTTCGTCGTAGGCATAGGAAAACTACCAGGTAGCGCAGCTGAACAGGTAGCTGAAAATCCTCCTCCTGGACTGTGCTAGACAGAGAGTCTCCTTGTTAGCCGGGGCTAAACGTGGAGGTACTCGTGAGCCCGCTAGCGGTGCTAAGACGGGCCCTCGAGCAACGCAACGTCGGTAAAAAACACTTAGTTATGCGATGAATTCGACCGTCGATTCGACCGTACAGGATAACGAAACAGGCAAAATATGAGAAGGTTAGCTAGCAAGCTAGGCCAAGCATTTTCACATACCTCACGATGGAGTCCTTCGTTGTCCGCTCGTAGCCGCGTTAATCGTGTTAGCAACACTGTCGTCCGCCCCGTGATGTCGTGGGTGCTCCTGGTTAGCCATGCTAACCGTGGGAGCTAGCCAGATAGCAGCGGGGTTACTCCATTTCCACTCTCCTTTCTCCGGGGTCATCCGTGAGAAAAACTTCAGAGTGTCTTTGCGTGTAGCGTCCCTGAGCAGATCGGACAGGCCTCGTGGGTGTCCGCTGCTGAAAAAGGGGGGTAGCCAGATCCGCTGAAGCAGGTTCGGGAGCCGGAGCTCACAGCCTGCTACAGTTCCTCTCGCTGAGCTGCTTGAGGCTGCTGGCCTGTTAGCTTCGTTAGATTAGCAGGTAGCGTGCCTTGCAGTTAGCGTTCGCTAACCGAGCAGCAGAAAAGTAGAAGAGAAAAGGCACGGGAGCTGGGGCTCGCTGGCCTGCTGGTCTTCTTTGAGTTTTGGGTTTTCGCATTACCTTCTCAGGAGCCATAGCTGAGAAGAGTTAAGCCTGTTAGCAGTGCTAACGTGTCCGGAGACGTCTCCCTCCTTGTGTCGCTTTCGCCGGCTAGCCTGCTAGTTGTTAGCAGGGTAGCGGTGTCGCGCAGTCAGCGCCGTCGAGCAATGTTGGGGTAGTTACCCAAAATAAGTAATTAGTTACACATTACTAGTTACTTTTTAAAAAGTAACATATTACACTACTTAGTTACTCAGTTCTGAAAGTAACTTAGTTACATTACTTTCGGATTACTCTAATACCTGAGATTTAACCTGTATTAATTTTTATCTTTCAATAATGATATTAGAGATCTTTTTGACACTCATTTTTGATGAAAAAGTAAAACAGCAGTGCTACATAACAAGCACAATGCATATGTAAACGTGCCATTCAAAAGGTATGACAATATCAAAATGTAAAACTTCTGTTTTAAAAAAATAAAACAAAATAAAAAATAAAACATCTGAAATGTTTGTTTACAAGTTTGTTTACCTCAGCCTTTGTAGTGGTTGCCTGGCGGTGAAATTCAAGCCGAGCCTGCTTAAACGGTGGCCGCATCAAACTTGCACCATCCCTCTGCGGCTCTTTAGCAACTAGCTTAGCATTAGCGTGTTGTCTTTGTAAATGCTTGTAAAGATTTGACGTCGAGTTCGCAGCAGTAGACAGTGTCTTGTTGTGGCCCAGACATAGCTTGCACACTACTGTAATGTTCTTGTCCTTTCTCGTGACAAAAGAAAAATAATATGAATACTTCCATCCATAAAATGACATCGCCGTATGTCTATGTACCTTTATATGTCTATGTACGTTGACGTATGACGTTCCGACGTCATCGCGTACGTCTTTGTTTTCCCCACGTGACAGTCTGCTCCATAGATATCTATATATAATGTCTATGGTCTGCTCCGTCGTCCTCGTCCCACAACTCTTCTCCGAAAGGTAAAATAAAATAAATAAATAAAACTATTCTCCGAAAGGTCCTGATTGTAACGCAAGTAACGAATGTAAGGTTTTGTTAGTAACTGTAATATATTACAGGCATTTTCAAAGTAGTGCGTTACACTACTACGTTACTGAAAAATGTAATGTCATTACTGTAACGCGTTACTAAGTAACGCGTTACACCCAACACTGCCGTAGATTGAAGCGGTCTGTGGAGAGAGGAGAAGAAAACTTCGGGGTGAAGGAAAAATGTGCCGGACCAGCTTTCGCTAGCCCAGCAGCCCGCAGGAAAAGATTCTCTGTATGCTCTGTGTAGGGAGCGAGCTCACCTCTGGTCGAGCGATGAAAATACAGAGAAGATCCGAGAAGAGTGTTTCAGGTTAAAGCGAGGTGAAGGGCAATAAGAGAAAGATGGATGGGCGTCAGCCACTTAAATACCCAGAGGGCGGGGCCTCTGGCGCGACGCTGACGCCCTCGCCGTAAAGGCGTGAGTGTATTACTTCAGGTAACCGTGCGGAGGCGCTGATTCCCATAACAATGTTGCACCGAGAGAACCAGACTGAAAGGGAACCCTGATTCTGCCCTTTTTGTTGTTCCTGCTCTCTGGTGGGACTGTTAGAGCTGAGTCGGGACATAAATGTGACGTCAGAACATTGTCGGTCACTGATTGGTCAGGGGGCGGAGTCACTGGATCTCACTCAGAAACTTTTCACCAATCTGCCATTTGCAATTTCTCGTAACTTGGAGCAGCGGCTGGATCTATTTTTAATATTTTAAAAACAATAATGACAACACCGTGCTTAATGCTGAAGTCCAGGCGTTTTTTGTGTTTGGTGATGGACGACAAAATTCGAGCGAGCCAGTCACCGCGGAGGATCATATGAGCTGCCGACCCATCAAAGCACGCGAGGCTGGATCCCGAGCCCCGGCCTCGTGNTTTTTTAGACAATTTAGAAATCAATAAAGTCCAGATTTTACCTCACTTTGAACATTCACGTGTTTGCTCATCAGATTTTATATTTACACGTGTGCAGTTTAGTACTATGTGAATGTACCATGATGTGTGCGTGTGCCCCATGTTCCTTCTGACCTGGGCTGGAGGTGCTTGGAGAGCCAGACGTGGCCCATTAGCCTCGACTCACCAACAGGGCCTCCTGGTTTTCAGCCAGTGCTTGCTTTGCTAGATAGTGCTCCCTCTTCACCTTCAGCTCCAGGGACTCGGGGACATCAGGTACAATCCAGTCAATGGCTCGCAGTACAAAGAACACAACATGCTGAAGGAGAGAAAACAAGCTGACGGTTTCATCACAGCTGAACAGCTGGGCTTCTTTAAACTTGATTAGAAAAACTAAATAATGTTCAGCTTGTGGCAGCACAACATGCAGAATGACAGAAATATTTCTCTCCTGTTCTCCGTCACTTAATATTAGACTAAAAGAACTTATGCACCTGGTGAAACGTACATTTCTACACTTACATGTTGGCAGTGATCACATGACCAGCTGTTATAAAACGACCGTATTTTCAGCCGTACATGTAGCTCCGCCCTATAAGTCGCATCAGTTCATATTTGTCTAATAAAGGGGAAAAATCCATAAATATGTTGCTTCGCTGTATACGTCACATCTATTATGCATCACCGCTGACAACCCGGAAATGTGGGCCTGTGCTGTGCCAAATATCAACGGGCTGCCAAATGGCGGCCGTGGGAGCGTGCACGAGAGGACTTAACCAAGAATTTAACTAGATTAACACTTAAATGCAATTATTTGTTTGCTCAGAATTATAGTAAAGGTGTGTCTCAGTCTAACGTTTGCTTAATAAATGCACTTTAATGGTCAAATCAGCTGTATTTCAAAAGCCGATACGTGGAAGTAAATGTGTGCATGCGACGAGCCGCTGTGCAAATTTAACAAGATAAATGCCTAAAAACAATTATTTGTTTGCTCAAAATTATAGTAAATGTGTGTCTCAGCCTAACTTTTGCTTAATAAATGCACTTTAATGGTCAAATTAGCTGCATTTTGCCGGGGTGGTGCAGCTAGTTTGATGGTTCCAAGCAGCAATCAGAACCAAAGTTGTCTATGGCAAGACGATTGTGTCATTAATAGCTGGTGACGATTCTCAGTCATCCAGGACATGGTAAATTAAAAAAAGTTCAAGACAAAAAAAAAAATACAATAAAGTATAAAGTAAAGTATAAAAAATAAAGTCCAGTTGTTGTTTTTTATTTTCATTATAGCCATGTTCTACCTATTACTAGGGCTTTAACAGACTACTCGAGTAATCTACACATCGATTCCTAGGACATCTATCAAGTTTTTAAATTTCACGTCAGGTATTCGTAGTGACATCATTACGTCCCAGTTACAGAACAGAAAATGAACCAACTTCCTGTTTGGAGCTCATGCAAATCGGTGTTGCACCATATTCTGTGACCACCGTATATTGTGACCGTAGGGGCGATGTTGCATGCACTGTTGCAGGTCACAGAATATGGTGTAACACCGGGTCCAATCGACCAAACCAGAACCAGCTTCCACTGACTTTGTTTCACAAACAAAAAGCAAAAAATATTAATCTCTAAACCTATAAAAAAAACTATAAACATTAATCTTTAAAACTAAACCTAACGCGCAGCACCGCGGGTGGTGGTTGACCACCTCACTGTTTTTTTTAAGTTTCGTTTTTTACGTGCTGCATGTTTCTTTCACTTTTGCTGCTTAATAATAATAACTAACAGTTTTGGTTTTCCTGTGACTTATTTGCAGCATGATAAATGGTAGGAGCATAATAAACGCTCCCGATGTTTTTTTTTGTTTGTAAACAATAAATTACGTTGTTTTTTTTTGCAGTTTTATTTATTTATTTATACATCTTGAGATCCTATGACGTCATCAACTGCTCGAGTTCTACTCGGGTTTTATTATGTTAATGTCGAGTTTAAAAATGATGTACTCTTTCAACTCCTACCAATTACATGATACAACGGTGTGTCATACTGCTACTACTACTCTGCTTCCATCAAGTGGCTGAAAGTGGTACTGCTAAAAAAAAAAATTCTGCCAAAATGAATGAAAACGATTATATCTCAGCCAAAATTTGGTTTATAAATATGGGGGGAAAAAATCCATAAATATGTTGCTTCGGCCTATAAGTCGCAGGGCATGTAAATTATGTAAAAAAACTGTGACTTAAAGGGCAGAATATATGGTAATTTAAAGTCGGTGCGTCTTCAAACAAGTGAAACAGGCCGAAGTGGGGTGGAATACAGGAAGTGCCTCGTTTCTTACCTCAAATGCAATAATAAAACCAAGTCTGACTGCAAGGAGCTCCCAGTAGAAGAGAGTGTAGTTTCCGTAGTTGTCTCTGAATGCTTTGTATCTAAAAGCGAATGAAACAGAATTACTCCTAAACACATTGAGACGTTTGGTAGAAACAGAGGCAGAGTTTGAAACATCATAAACACTGCCCTCTGTTGGTCAATCTTCTTTTCCTTATCAATGTCAACCCATATCTTCACTATGAGGACAAAGAAAGTTTAAGTGTTTGGCTTATTTGTTTTAAAAAAATCTACCAGTATTTCTAACCTGCTGCTATAACTCTAGCACCAGGATTTGGAAGCATTTCACTTCAATTACAGCCTTTTTTGATGTTTCAAGTCCAACCATTCCTTGATGAGAGTTCTAGCAGAGGCTTAAAAACATGAGACAAGCTTGTTGGATCATTTTTAAAGCAAACAAACAGCTGCTATCAATGGAAAAGATGATATAATCATTCTCTAAATTGAGAAAGCAAGGCAAATTCACCCACAGAAAAGCTCACAGGCAGCTTTAAGATTATTCTCGAACACACCAAATTATGGGTTACATGAAGAGTCAGAAAACATTACGCTTGGCCTTTAATTGAAAAGCAGAGCGTGAAATTTAAAATATGTTTCAGCATACCTGCACATGGGGTAATCTGTGTAATTTCGTGGGGCGTAGGCCAAAGTGTAGTTAACGTATCCATGGAGATCGTTATCAAACTTGTACTGGTAGAGCAGGCGAGGTAAAAAATCGGAGGTAAAAGCTATGAGGAAAGCCTGAGGAAGGACAAAAATGTTTGTAAAAACAACGTTAGTGTTTGTAAAATTAGGTTATATATATAAAAAATAAAAGGATCTACGTACGTTTGCAATGACCGACAGGTGAGACAAGGCTTCCAGTATGTTGAACCAGACGCCGATGTTTTGCGCGCGCTCTGCCACAGGTCGGCGGTACTCGCACACAAACTTGTGGGCGTCCAGACGCACCTCCACCCAGTTGTTCAGGAGGGCGAAGAGCGGCGCGAGTGGGAACGCCGCCACAAAAATCGTGATGAACCCAAACTGGAGCACTGCGGGGCAAAATGCCATTTTCGATATAAGCGACAAAACGCGTCCGTCTCTATCGTCGATGTTTGAAGCTCACAAACGTTTTGAAAGCTGGCGAAGTGATTCGTCATTACCCATTTCCAGATACTCCTCAAACAGGCCTTCACTCTGCACCAGTTTGTAGTCTTCCTCCCAGCGCCGAGGCTTGTGGGACGCTTCACCACCCTGGACGTTGGTGAAACCTCTCTTCTGGTGCCAGGCCTTAATTTTACTGAAGGAAACAATAACAGACATTTATAAATGATGAATACTTTCTCTCTATTAAAATTTTTTTTTTTTTTTTAAACATCAGTGTGAGAGGATGGCTTTAAGGTGAGAAGGGAGGTCATCTATAAAAGGAAAAGAAAAAAGAAAAAAAAAAGGAATACTGAAAACTCTGCTTTGGAATGCACCCATCATTTGGACTGGGTTGAAATTAATTTTAATTTACTGTATTGTTTTGCTTCATATTTGCTTGGATCACAACAGACTGAGTTGAAATTAATTTACTGTATTTTTTGCTTTGTATTGGCCTGGATCACAACAGACTGTGTTGTGGTTGGTTTTGACAGTGTCATATTGTGTTGTTTTGTTTTGCATCATACTGATCTATATTACCGCTCTGTGTGTCAGTGGCTGCCTGCGAGCGGGTGACATGAGGCCTCCTCTGTGTGTCAGTGGCTGCCCGCGTGCGGGTGACGTGAGGTCCCCTCTGTGTGTTAGTGGCTGCCCGCGCGCGGGTGACGTGAGGTCCCCTCTGTGTGTCAGTGGCTGCCTGCGCGCGGGTGACGTGAGGTCCCCTCTGTGTGTCAGTGGCTGCACGCGCGCGGGTGACGTGAGGTCCCCTCTGTGTGTCAGTGGCTGCACGCGCGCGGGTGACGTGAGGTCCCCTCTGTGTGTCAGTGGCTGCACGCGCGCGGGTGACGTGAGGTCCCCTCTGTGTGTCAGTGGCTGCACGCGCGCGGGTGACGTGAGGTCCCCTCTGTGTGTCAGTGGCTGCACGCGCGCGGGTGACGTGAGGTCCCCTCTGTGTGTCAGTGGCTGCACGCGCGCGGGTGACGTGAGGTCCCCTCTGTGTGTCAGTGGCTGCGCGCGCGGGTGACGTGAGGTCCCCTCTGTGTGTCAGTGGCTGCCCGCGCGGGTGACGTGAGGTCCCCTCTGTGTGTCAGTGGCTGCCCGCGCGCGGGTGACGTGAGGTCCCCTCTGTGTGTCAGTGGCTGCCCGCGCGCGGGTGACGTGAGGTCCCCTCTGTGTGTCAGTGGCTGCCCGCGCGCGGGTGACGTGAGGTCCCCTCTGTGTGTCAGTGGCTGCCCGCGCGCGGGTGACGTGAGGTCCCCTCTGTGTGTCAGTGGCTGCCCGCGCGCGGGTGACGTGAGGTCCCCTCTGTGTGTCAGTGGCTGCCCGCGCGCGGGTGACGTGAGGTCCCCTCTGTGTGTCAGTGGCTGCCCGCGCGCGGGTGACGTGAGGTCCCCTCTGTGTGTCAGTGGCTGCCCGCGCGCGGGTGACGTGAGGTCCCCTCTGTGTGTCAGTGGCTGCCCGCGCGCGGGTGACGTGAGGTCCCCTCTGTGTGTCAGTGGCTGCCCGCGCGCGGGTGACGTGAGGTCCCCTCTGTGTGTCAGTGGCTGCCCGCGCGCGGGTGACGTGAGGTCCCCTCTGTGTGTCAGTGGCTGCCCGCGCGCGGGTGACGTGAGGTCCCCTCTGTGTGTCAGTGGCTGCCCGCGCGCGGGTGACGTGAGGTCCCCTCTGTGTGTCAGTGGCTGCCCGCGCGCGGGTGACGTGAGGTCCCCTCTGTGTGTCAGTGGCTGCCCGCGCGCGGGTGACGTGAGGTCCCCTCTGTGTGTCAGTGGCTGCCCGCGTGGGTGACGGTGTGTCCGCGGCGGGCGGGTTAGCGGCTTATTAAAAAGTTCTAAAAAAAAAAAAAAACAGGGAGCGCTGGTCCTGAACCCACAGCCTACCAGGAAATATTTAGAACCTCTGCATCCACGTAGGACACGAGTTTAACTGCAGTTTTAACTCTCACTCTCATAAGCCTCCATCGCGAACTCACTCGTGCCTTCTGAGTGGAGCCTGTATTGACGTCACTCCGGACTTCGGCAATCTTCGGCGGGGTTTCCGGATGTTTCCAGGACTCCGTTGTTTTTTTGTTTTTTTTTTACACTCGCCTGGCCCAAATGCAAAAATGAAAATAGACATCATATTCTACTACAGTAATTGTCCAATACTGTATGGTGAATTGTTACTGTCACGGTGGGTGTTGTACTTTAATGTGGGGACCGGGCCGGTCTCGGGCTTTGATGCTGTTTTACGAATCATTCAGCACAAAGAAATTTTAAAAAGAATGCACAATATAAAATTGTGTTAATCTACTTGTTGAGGAGGAGGCAGGTCCAACAGACCGTTTGAAAGAGGTAAAAAAAAAGGTCCAGTTAAACTCAGATGGATCAGATGGATAAGCTGATCACCAGCCGCACCTGCTGTCATCTGCGGTGAAGGAAGTCGCAGCATTTACAGAAACCGAAGTGAGCAGCGCCTTCAATTAAAACGACCTTGTTCTATATTTTTCCAAATAATTTTTCTCCAAAAATATTTTTGTTCATTTGTATAATAGCCTATTGTTAGAGTTTTTTTTAGGATATTTGTTTTGTATGTTAATATCCATTTGATGAAACGTGAAATCTAATATCTTCCTTTCTTTGAAATGGTTTAAAAATATCATATCAAACTGATTTGCTTACAAAAGCAGTAAAAGCTTAATAAGTTTTAAAAAGTCTTTTTTTTTTCCAGGCCTGTATACAGTTAATCCGTTAGTTTCGGGTTGGGCTCAGAAAAAAATTATACAAGTTCGGGCCGGGCTGGATTTTTTTAGGCCTGAATGCAACTCTACTTCCTGGTAGGCTGTTTTTTTTAATTTTTTAATTTTTTTTTTAAACCAGCCTTGTTACAGGCACTGTTCAGAAAATAAAATAAAGGGCTCCAGGGGTGGATGAGATTCGCCCAGAGTTCCTTAGGGCTCTGGATGTTGTGGGGTTGTGTTGGCTTACGCGACTCTGCAATATTGCGTGGACATCGGGGGCAGTTCCCTTGGATTGGCAGACTGGGGTGGTGGTTCCCCTATTCAAAAAGGGGGACCGTAGGGTGTGTTCCAACTATAGGGGGATCACACTCTTAAGCCTCCCTGGTAAGGTCTATTCAGGGGTTCTGGAGAGGAGGGTCCGTCGGATAGTCGAACCTCGGATTCAGGAGGAGCAGTGTGGTTTTCGTCCTGGTCGTGGAACACTGGACCAGCTCTACACCCTCAGCAGGTCCTGGAGGGTGCGTGGGAGTTTGCCCAACCAGTTTACATGTGCTTTGTGGACTTGGAGAAGGCATTCGACCGCGTCCCTCGGGGGGTTCTGTGGGGTACTCCGGGAGTATGGGGTACCAGGCCCATTGATATGGGCTGTTAGGTCCCTGTACGACCGGTGTCAGAGCTTGGTCCGCATTGCCGGCAGTAAGTCAGGCTCGTTTCCAGTGAGAGTTGGACTCCGCCAAGGTTGCCCTTTGTCACCGATTCTGTTCATAACTTTTATGGACAGAATTTCTAGGCGCAGCCAAGGTGTTGAGAGGATCCGTTTTGGTGGCCTTAGAATCACTTCTCTGTTTTTTGCAGATGATGTGGTCCTACTGGCTTCATCAGTTCGTGATTTACAACTTTCACTGGAGCGGTTTGCAGCCGAGTGTGATGCGGCCGGGATGAGGATCAGTTCCTCCAAATCCGAGGCCATGGTCTTGAGCCGGAAAAGGGTAGCATGCCCTCTCCGGGTCGGGGAGGAGGTCCTGCCCCAAGTGGAGGAGTTTAAGTATCTCGGGTCTTGTTCACGAATGAGGGAAAACTGGAGCGTGAGATCGATAGGCGGATAGGTGCAGCATCCGCAGTGAAGCGGGCGCTGTACCGGTCTGTCGTGGTGAAGAGAGAGCTGAGTCAAAAGGCAAAGCTCTCAATTTACCGATCGATCTACGTTCCCACCCTCATCTATGGTCATGAGCTTTGGGTTGTGACCGAAAGAACGAGATCTCGGATACAAGCGGCTGAAACGAGTTTTCTCCGCAGGGTGTCTGGGCTCTCCCTTATGCCTCATCCTCACCAAACGCATCAAAATGCTCCCAATGCTCTGTGTTTGCTGCTTGTCAACAGATGTCTGTCCCCACCGAACATGTCTGCAGACGAGCAGTGGGAGGAGCGTGTGGCTCCCTTCCCGGTCAGATCCGTGTTGTTTTTATGTACACTGGTGTAGTATTAGGGAAGGGTCAGTTTTAATACTGACTTCTTTACCTTAATTAATTTACTTATTCAGATTGAATAGTAATTTCACGGATTCTTTTCTTTTTCAGTTTACCCAATATTTCTGTGATCTTTATGATGGATAAATAAACAGAGCTATAGAGTGACAATGGACATTGACTTAGTTTGGTATGCCAGGCGACACTACCATTTATTTAAAATAAATCAACTAAAATCAACACCATTACACTTGATTGACATGATTTCACTTTCTTTCAATTTAATACGTCAGCACACTTAAATTCAACACAACAGACTTCAATACTGGATGTTAACATATTTAGTCTGTGGGCTCTTTAGCTTAAAATAGTTTCCAGCTTAGAATTGAGGGAAAAGAGAGGAGGAAAGATTTAAGAAGAATTGGGAGGTTAAGAGAGGAAGTTTATCTTGCATTTATGAAACCAGATGACACTCTTCCGTACGCGTCCAGCTAAGATATCATCACACCTCCAGCAAGCAAACAGCGGCTCCTTTACCTTAAGACGTCCGCCTCGGTTCTGGTAAAGAGCTGTGATCAGCTTTGGACTGACGAGTCGTCGGTCCCGCAAGTCCAAGCTGGACTCCACACGTGTTTACCTTGTCGGTGTCGGTGATACTCGCTTTCGTCGGCAGAAGCCGTGGCAGTCGTGGCTTTTTGGCTCAAGATAATTTATTCCAGGAAGGAATAACAAAGTTTGAGCTTACGCTCATTCGAAGTGGACTCATAACAGCCTGTTATCAGTCCTTAGCTGAAGACGAAGGTCGTTAGCTCTTGACCAAACGTACCCCAGCTCTTTGGGAAAGGTTCACATCTCTTTGAAGTTCCCCCAAACTCTGAAGCGTTTCCGCAAAAGTTAGAACTTAAAAGAGAATTAGAGAGGAGAGAAACTTGTCTCTTTTTCATTGGTCCACTTGTTATCACTATTCAAGGTGAAATTCAGCGCAGAGAAGGAAATTGTTTAGGAAAAGTATCTGAGTGAGAGACTTTCAGACGCTAGATGAGAGTTTTAGCTTAAACTCGACAAAAACAATTTCAGTGTAAGTCAGTTTGACATTTTAGCTGAACTTTGACACCTTTTCACTTGCAGAAATGACACATTGATGTTTCACATTTAAAGAATAACAGCATATAACATATATCATGAAAATGACAAAAGTTATCCTTTTGATTACATTAGAATAAAATCAAAGATAGAAATAGTCTCTTTTGATGACTATATTCTCAGATTACAACTAATGGAATGATTTTGTGGTAAATGTCTTGCTTTACTGAGAGGTCAGTAAAGGTCATCACTGGACAGTTCAAAAACCTTAGTTTGACCCTGGGTAGGTCCACTACACTGGGCAGATAAAATCAGCTGTACGTGAACCTCGTTAACACTTGAGTGGGTTTTCTACGAGCCGAACTGCAACTCCAAAAGTCTTTGTTGAGATTAAAACGTTTTTTTTAATGTTTGGGGTGATGTACACTCGAGTGGGCAGCAGCAACTTTAAAAATGGCAGGTTTTCCTACCGGATGCTGTTTTCATCCACAGAAAGTCCCGTCGTCGTTGCGTCATCACATAGCAGAGTCTCTCCCAAGTGGTTGCTGCGACGCTACGAGCAGCAGAATTAAGAATATTCTGGCTTCCTGCTGCTCGGCTGTTCGGCTGCTCGGCTGCGCGCGTGCGTGAAAAGGGACTGCCGGGTCCTGCTGCGCTGCTTGAAATGCTGAAGACGCGCCGCGTCACGCCCCGCTGCTCCAAGATGCGCAGCCACATAGACTTTCAATGTAAAGTGGCTGCTTCAGCTGCGCGAAAAGCGTTTGGTGAGGATTCAGTGTTACGCCAAAATTACACCACACGCGTTACGGCTCCGCCCCGCTCCGGTCCGACCTCCGCAGCAAATACGCACCCATTATAATCAATGACAGAATTTACACTGGCTCCGCACGGCGGCAGCGAGCTGCGGAGAGCGGACGGCAGTCCGTCAAAATTAGAAATTTTTCTATTTCTGCCGGACGCCGGAGCTGTGCGGAGTCAACTTTTGAAGATTACGTCGCACCAACAGGAAAAGGAACGAGCACAACTTCCGTATTTACAAAATAAAATCACCACGGGCGGACTTAATCCTAGCTCTATACGGATTTATTTGTACAAAAATGCTTTCAAACTATCATTTATGACTACGCCTACAAACGCAATACAAGAAATAAATAAATAAATAAAGTATTTTATTCTGAAATGTAATACATCACTTCCTGTTGCTCAAACCATGTCCTGTCGCTCATTTACGAGAGAAGATCAAGGCAGCAGTCTCTACTGTTGTTCTCCTTCTTCCACCGAATGAATTGTTTTGTTCTGACTTACTTATTTATCACTTGATTTATCGCGCGATCCCGCAAATCCCGCGCATGCGTCTAGGAGCGGCGCATGCAGGCGGACCTGAGCTGAGCGGAGGTAGTGGAAATTGGAGTTTGAGACGCTCAGCTGCGACCTGCGGAGCGGAGCGGACCGTATGTAGTGTAATTTTGGGGTTAGAGATAGGGTGAGAAGCTCAGTCATCCGGGAGGGACTCGGAGTAGAGCCGCTGCTTCTCCACATCGAGAGGAGCCAGTTGAGGTGGCTCGGGCATCTGGTTAGGATGCCTCCTGGACGCCTCCCTGGTGAGGTGTTCCGGGCATGTCCCACCGGGAGGAGACCCAGAGGAAGACCCAGGACACGCTGGAGGGACTATGTTTCTCGGCTGGCCTGGGAACGCCTTGGGATTCCCCCAGAGGAGCTGCTCCAAGTGGCTGGGGAGAGGGAAGTCTGGGCCTCCTTACTTAGGCTGCTACCCCCGCGACCCGACCCCGGATAAGCGGAAGAAAATGGATGGATGGATGTATTTGTTTATGTTACCGGTACTAATTCAATTTAAAAAAAATTAAAATCTTTTTATAAATATCTCATGTTACAAAGTGGACACCTACGGCTTATACACAAGTGTGACCTATATATGTAGAAAATTATTATTATTTTAAATAGTGGGCGCAGCTTATATCCGTGTGCGCTCATTAGTCCGGAAATTACGGTAGATTGGTTTGACAGCACCACGGTGGAGCAGCGGTTGGAGCTGTCGCCTCACAGCAAGAAGGCTGCAGTTTTACCTCCAGGTCTCCGTGTGTGATTTGTATGTTCTGCTTACGTGGGTTTTCTCCAGGTACTCGGTGTTCCTTCATGTGTTTTAGTTTAACTGGAAACTCTATCCTTAGCTGTGAGTCAGTGTGTGAATGGTTGTTTGTCTCCAAGTGTCCCCGTGACAAACTTGCAACTCGTCCAGAGTGCACCCCGCCTCTCGCACTTCGGGGAAAAAGACGGTACATACGGTAAAATAAACTCCTGGATGTTGTTGATGAGCTGCTTCCCCACCATTATGATGAAAAGCTGCTCGGCCAGTTCGATGAGGCAACCACCAGGACCACACTGTAACAATCAAGCACACAAATATGACTCAGCTGAGCCATTTTCTTTTATTTTATTTTTTTACATTTTTGAATATGCAATACCATTTTAAAAAATCACATTTCTCTCTGAATTTACAAAATAACAACCAGATGTAGGAGCAGAGATGAAAAAAAAGAGCTTACATCTTCATTTCTCATCCCAAACAACGTTCCGTAGTTTGAAGGATAACCCACAAACCTAATCGTACAGAAAAATCAACATTTATTGTTATAATGCGATCATCGTTTTAACGTATGACTCCTGTGACAGACCTATGTCTCACCTTCCTTTGAAGAAAGCCACGTAGAACGGAGACGAGTAGAAGTTGACAAACTGGAAGATGAAGACTTTGAAGGTGAAAGCGTTGTCGTACTGGGTTTGAGTTCGGTGCATTTCTGCAACACAAATACAAACATGTGATGTTAAAGGAGAGGTCGAATTTTCATTCTTGTCTTTTTTAATTGAAGTTGTAAGTTCATACAGTTTTTAGAAACTAAATATTTAGATATTTCAGGATTTTTTGCATTAGTAAGCTTCCAGCATTATTCCATCAATATATGTAATAAACATTTGCAGCAAAACTGGCTTTTGTGTCAATCTAAATTACAAGTATTGTTCAATATTTGAATTGCAAAGCAGAAGAAACCACGAAAGGGTGCTAAATGTTTAGTCGATTAGATTTTGTGAAGAGAGGCGTATCTATATTTGAAAGGTTTCCAGAACAGAAGTGATTCTTACCCCATTTGGTGAGCTGCTCAGCTAGCGCAGTATAAACCTGCCCCATCAGCAGGATGAGGCCCAGGTTGACGACGCTGCTGGAGATGTTGGCTATAGTCCCTGCCTGGAGAAGAGGCCGCATCAGCAGAAATGCAAACAGCAGACAAACATCAATGTGCTTTCTATCGTATTCTGTTATCGGCTGTTATTTGATGAATTTTCTCTCGACTTGTTAAATAACATGAACCATATGTGACAGAACAAATTAAACCTACATGTCTCCTACATGTGGAGTACCTCTGTTCGCAGCACAGGACTCCCCGTATGGTACATCATCACGCTGATGATCCCACGGCACACCACTACTGTCACCAGGAAGATTATCACCACACAAAGCTGAGGACAAGAAACGAGAACGGAGGAACATTTTAATCTGATAAACCGTTTTGGTATTGTTGAAGTTCAGACTGTTAGTGGTGACAACTCATCCTTTGTTCATGGATCCAACCCCCACATTGCTGTTTGAAAACTCCAGCCACCTCCACCTTTCCTCAGGGGAATATTAAAAAAATATATTGGCTTCACTATTCTTGAACACAAATTTACTGCAGGGAGCAAAAGCTGCTGTAACTCTTTATGACACGTTTTTATAGCACATGTTCATCCTGTGGGTTTGACTGACCGATATGTTTTATGTTCTATTTATAAAAGTGAACTTGAGCTCAAACTGAATCACAATAGTGTGAATGTTTATGAAGCATCCACACTATTGTGAGCCATTTTTCATCCGTAATTTCTTTTTGCATCTTTCTCGTTCTACAATTTTTGTGCTATTTCAACAAATCCTAAATCAAAATGTTCAGCTCTTTCAGGACAATATCCTGCTATTACTTTTAGTATTGGTGCAATTTTAGCTTTTTGAAATATTTAGCCTTTTCTGCCATTTTTTCCTCATAGAAAATGAATTGAGCTCATTTTCCATCCTTCAAATCTTTAGATCTGTTTACAACCGTTTACTGCTTTGTTCACATTTCGTTCAGTTCAGCTTATTTCAGCTACCTTGTGCAAATTTAAAAACAAATTCAGCTACTTTCAGCTAATTTCAGCAGATTTTCAGCTGTTTGTGCTCCTTTCAACTTTATTCTGTTAACTACAACATACAGTATGTGCTTCTTCTAACTTCTTTCTGCTAATGTCAGCTTTTATGCTCCTTTCAGATTATTTCTGCAAGTTTCAACTATTTCTGCTATTTCAGCTACCATTGAGCTGTTTTATGCTAATTTTTACTTTTTTAACTAACCACATTTTTGCACTCATATAAACTTTTTTCAGCCTATTTCAGCAAAAATGTTCTCTCTCCACTCCCTTCTGGTAATTTAAGCTTCTTTCTGCTTTTTATTTTTAGCTACTTTTCAGCTTTTTTTTTTTTTGCTAATGTCAGCTTTTTTCAGATAATTTCCACTTATTTATGCATCTTTAAGCCTAATTGGGCAAATGGGTTATTTCTGCTTTGTTCTGCTAATTTAATTTTGTTCTACCTTTTGAGCTAAATTTTTAGCATTTCTTAGCTAATTTCAGCTGTTTTCAGATAAATTCAGGTTTTTCATGGTAATTTCTGCTACTTTCAGACCAATTACATTATTTCAGCTCATTTAAGCTTGTTATGCTCCTTTCAGCTTAATTATGCTAGACTCAGCTATTTCAGCTATTATTTAGCTATTTTATGCTGACTTTATTCCTTTTCAGCTAATTCCACATTTTTTAATTCACCCTTTCTGCTTCCTTCTAGTTTACACCTCTTTCTGCCTTTTTTGCCTTTGACTTTACAGCCATTTTTTGTTGCTAATTTAAGATTTTATTAGCTAGTTTCTTAATTTTTTTTTGTGCTAAATTCTGAATATTTAAACCAGTTTCAGCAAATATGAGTTCTTTCTGCTTTCTTCTGCTAATTTAGGCTTGTTCTTCCATTTCAGCTATTTCAGCATGTTTTTAAGCTACTTTCAGCTGTTTCTCAGCAAGTTCTTCTGCAATAAGTGTGCAAACTGCATTTTCGCAGGAAATGTAATTTATCTAGTTAGCACATTTGGCTCTATCCACAAGTGTGCAAAACGTTTTGATGGACTTTGGGTCTACTGTGCGGCATTGTCAAATCTTTAACACCGTCTGTTTTGTCAGCAGGAGGACGGAGGCCATTAGATCTTCTTTTCTGTGTCTGTGAGTTACAGAGTTTGTCTAAAATCATCCGGTCGTGTTTAAGCCTGCGGGCACACGACCTGATTTCAGCGTCAGAGAAAGGCTTCAGTTTCACAGCAGTGTTTGTTTGGCACAACAGATGGCAAGTGTCTGAGCCCTCATTGTATTGAAGAATACAAAAAGAAGAGCTCAAGTGACACCAAGACTCTTTATTAAATACAGTAAAATAAAATAAAAAGTTGGCTTTTTGTCACAGTTTGGTGAATTACTGGCGTTTGCATAAACTACAGGACGTACTTTACGACATCAGATTGGCGTTCACAGTGATGTAACAGTACAAGAATCTTATTTGTTACCCCGGATAAACAATCATCTAAAAAACAGCAGCGGGTGTGACTCACCATCAGTATGATGACCATGGAGCCGGTGAACATACGGGACAGCCTCGTCTTTTCTGGAAAGTAGGGTTCTTTGACCCCCGTTACAGGATTCTGCTCCATCATTGGGGCCATGGCAGCAAACTCTGGCCGGGGGCGCTCCTGACAGAAAACAGCAGGTTTCTTTATAATGTGTTTGAATAAAATGTGTGGTTTTGCTGCAAGTCTGCAGCATTTTTCTTTGTTCCCAATAAGAAAGTTTCTCAAACATAAAAATGTTAAGTAATCCTTGAACTGAAGCCATAAACCTTTTTAACTTTGTTACTAAATTCATAGTTATCCTCCTAAACTCACAGCAATCAAGGTTCAAGGTGGCTTTGTTGTCATTCGCATCGCATTTCATTCCACATGAGGTGGAATGAAATGGTGTACTCAAGGTCCCAGTTACATCCAGAAAGAAACAGAGGAGGTAAAACACACGCTAAACAATAATAATGTACGGTAATATGATGCGGTGTATTAAACAGCAGCCTGAACATGAGTCTGTTGTGAGCAGATGGGTATGCACATAGCAGCTAATGGTAAGAAATCAGCAGCATGGATAA
>JBBPBX010028109.1:0-15736 GCA_038048925.1 Garcialebias charrua
TCATAAGCGGATTTGTGCTATTTTTATTTAAAATGCAGTACCGCTAATAACTAATTATCTATCAGTAAAAACCAATAAACTTATTTACAAGCTCTTATGCTGCTTGTTTTACCTTTTTCCCCACCGTAAGAGCAGAGAGGAGGGAGGGTTGGAGGGGGGAGGGAGGGTTGGGGGGAGGGGGGCAGAGCGGAGAACAGACTCGGATCTACCATGTAGGTAAATGATGCCGTTGCCTGGGGATCCCATCAGCATGGGGCCCCGGCCCCGCCGCGCCCCGGCCAGTCACCTACATTCCTAACATTGATCCTGCTGGTTAATCTACATTTAACATAAAAATAATTATAGTTACTGTAGCAGGAAGCAGGTGAAGACTCCACCTGCTGCCAGGATAATTGCTTGCTCAGCCAATAACACTAGGGGCGCTCACTATAAAAGGGCGTAGACTGCGTATGTGTGTTGGTTGATACGTCTTTCAGCGATGCAATGACGCTTGTTTACGGACGCGTCACACCGCGCTTCCGTATTAAATTTGCTGCATGCAGAGTACAGGTGAGGTTGGCTTCCTGCGCATTTACCGTAGCTCCATATGTGTAGTTTATTTATTTTTATATCGGCAGATAATTGTCAGCACATTTACAATCCTGTTGATGGCGAGTGAAGTGATTCCTCCTGCCAGCGTGTTGCTGTGGGCGTTCCCGTTTGTGCGGGAGTGAGAGAGCCTGATCGGTATGTGGAAACAATCACGAGCCTTATGTTAATCAATTTGCTCTAAACTATATTTTTTACTGTGGATTGTAGATTCATTTCCACAATCACCACTGCTGCTTTGCCGGGTTTTGAAATAACCTCAGAGACGCTGCTCATCCTGCAAACATTTGGAGCGGCGTGGACACACCCACGCCAAGGGACAGAAGAGGGAGCGGAGGATTTTTACGCAGCACCTGCTTGTGTGCTGCTGACCGTTCTTGGATTTTATCATTGTTTTTACTGAGTTCTTTTACCTGTCATTTATTAGAAGTTTGCGCATTTGTCTTCTCTTTTGTTTAAATTATTTATTTCATTTTTATCCTGCAGATTATTGGCGAGGTGCGTGTGGCCTGGATGGTGACGTCTCCTTTTGTGTGACTGCAGTCCCAAGCACAGACAGGTGGAGGGATTCAACCAGTGTGTGTGCGTGCGTGTGTGTGAGTTCACGGGTGTTTGTATTGATTTTAATTTAGGAGCCTCCCATCCAGGACCTGGGTAAGCCTCGCCAACTGTGCTTTTTAGTTTGTGCTTTTCTTTCTTATTCTTTTAGCTACAGACGGGCATCCCTCTGCTTTTACTTTGTTTTTAATAAATTATCATTAACTTGGAACCTTGTCTCTTGCTTATTGCAAACACACCTGCGTGTTATTTGATTTCCTGGGTGAAAGTCCCAGGTGGCGCTGTTGGTACACCAGGTGGCGCTGTTGGTACAAATATAATAGAATGTTAATTTAAAACACTGATTGCCACACTACGATGAAAACGATCATCAAATAAGCAATAAAAAAAACGGTCGATTTCTTTATCCCCCTACTAAAAATGGACTATTCCATCTTGACAGCTTCCGGGTCATAGTTGAACTCAGGGGCTAATTCTGTGGCTACTGGCTAGCTGGCTGCGCTCGGTGTCTTCATAAATCCGTAAAGAACCCCGCTGTTTCAAGCCAAATTAACGTGGCCGGATGATTTTATTGTGTGTTTTGTGATGACCATTCGACGGTGAGTCGTTATTTTCATGTATTTTAGTTACTTTTCATTAAATCTGTTGACTACCTATAGACGCTAACTCTGTGTCTGCCGGCTGGTTGTGCTGGGTTACTAATGGATAAATCCGTAGAGAACCCCGCTGTTTCAAGCCAAATTAACGTGGCCGGAGTATTTTATTGTGTGTTTTGTGTCGACCATTCGACGGCGAGTCGTTAGTTTCATGTATTTGGGTTACTTTATGTATAAATGCGGTGGCGACACACCCGTGTATTTGAGATTTAAACGTGGTTTTAGGGATTAAAAGATCATTCTATTTTTTGTTAATTTCGTGGCCGAATAGAATATATGTACGTAAAGTATTAAATAAATCCTTTGATTTTTGTAATTTCATCCTTTTAGGATCATTTTTGTTACTTTTCAGTTGGCAGTGTAGTGCAAATATTGATAACGCTGCCGGCTATATATAAATATATATATATATATATATAATATAGAAATATATAAATAGCGGATTAGATTAGCTTCCCCTAATTTTCATAAGACATTTGTGCTTTTGAAATTGTGGACCTAAAAAAATTAATAAGCGTTTTAGAAATTGTGGAACTAATTTTTTAATTAGCGGTGCCCAGCTTTGGTTACCTGTATATAATTTTGGACTGAGAAACTGAACCAAGACTTCACCTAACAGTTAAGTAAGATTTCGAATCTGTCTTTGTTGAAGTTCATCTCGGAGAAAAAGACAGATTCGAAATCTTACTTGACTCTTATTTTTTTAAAGCAGTGATTAACCATTGTAACCAAAGAAAATAGTTTAAAAAATCAAATGAGAAAAATATAAAACATTTTACACAGTATTTGTATTGACTGAATAAAATATATTAATAAGCAAATAAAATGATAATGAAAATAACTGTTAGGTGAAGTCTTGGTTCAGTTTCTCAGTCCAAAATTATATACAGGTAACAACGTTCATCTGATGAACGTGCCTCTCTGACAAAACCTCTGGCCCCAGCTTGGCCCCACCAGTACAACTGGTCTAGAACCGCCACTGTGTGATACACGTGTCAAAGATAAACTCTTAAAAGCTAGAATTCACTGTTTTAGTGATGAATGAACTCCTTTTTCTATGGAACACTGGACTTCATATCGTACAGATTAGACACTCTGTCAGAGTTTATTTTAGTTAATAGAGTGCTACGGGTAGTCTGGAAAGAGTCAAATGGTATTGGTAAAAGAGTTAATTTATACTCAGAGTGCTAGAAGTTTACACTATACTGTTGTTACTTATTTAACACCAATGTCCAGTGTGGTTTCAACACTGGGAATTTGGACCCAAAGGATCACTGTGAAGGGTGTAAACTTTAAGTGTAGTATACATTTCACATGTAACCAGCAGCATTGCCACATATAATAAATGTCAATCTGTCCTTCTGTGCCTTAAACTCTGGAGCTTTAGCTTCATCCATCGTGGTATAAGTTTTACATACAGTTCTGCAGTGGTTACCTTTTTGGCACTTACACAACTTACGGTACTGCTAGGGTACTCCTGATCGCTGCCTCGTTCTTCTTAATGCAGCTTTCGTATTTTCTTTGATGCCATATTGGCACACTACTGCAGCGTAACTTTCCAAAGCAAATCCAGTAGTTGGACCATGTCCTGGAGCATCTTAAAACTTGTTTTTGCACTTAAGTTCATTACAAGAAGCCTTATAAGGTGCTAGGCATTTGAGTGGTCTCTCAATGTGGTAAGAAGTAGAGCTGTCATTTCTAACCCGAACCCGGATCCCGGCCCCGTCCGACCCGGATTCAGACTGGGCCGGGGCAATAATGTGCTTAATGTGCAGGCCGGGTCAGTGTCGAGCTTTTTGTTGCATCAGGGATGCGTGCGACTGACAATACAATTATATGCCTACATGGCTTGCCATATTATTGCCATTTGACTGCTCGCTGACCGGTCGGTTGCAAGAGGTAAAAAGTTCAGTTAAGCTTCAGATGGACTACTGCCAGTGATCCATCAGCCCAAATGGACGTTCATTCATCATTCAGTGCTGCACTCAGCGGAAGTGCACGGCAGACGACCCAAACAGGTGAGATCACAAAATATCCGACATATCAGAGCAGGGTCCAAGGGGAAGCATTTAATGACCTTTGAGGGCTCCTCGGCTCCGATCTTATGCACCCTTTACTCAGCCGTGAGCGTCTGCCGACCGTTAATAATAGTCGGTGGTATAAGCAGTCAAAGCTTAATTACATTTTTTTTCGGGATTGGACCTGTAATTACTGTTAATTTGTCGGATCGGGTGGAGTTCAGAGATAATGGCTGTGGGCTGGGGCCAGGTGGGATCGGATTTTTTTGGACCTGAGTGCAACTCTAATAAGAAGAACCAAACAAAAAACATGAGAGCGAAACAGTCAACAGTTACACACCCCACAGTACAGTTAACTGTTGTAAAGTGAAAATGCTGCACTCCGTAAGGAGCATGGGAACAGGGCATGCATCACGAAATTAATTTTTTAAATATGGAATTTGAACTGACTTTTCATTAATGTTTATGTTACAAAATTAGTAAATTATATTGTTCTTAATAGTTCAGCTTTAAAATTCACGTAAAGACACAAGCAAAAAACACATCATTACTGGTATGTACCTTACTGTACTGTTGGGATTCCTGCAAATAATTAGGTTCCATGAAAAAAATCTGCAAAAGACTGAGTCTGCAAACTGAACCACAACTTTGTGGGGGTTCACTGTACTTGAATAAAAATAAAAGTGTGGTTGATTTTCCCCCACAAGACCTCCTGAAGGTAAAAAACTACTTTGTAACAAAACATCCTAATATTTCATAAAAATTACTCAAAATAAATGTATAATTTTGTTTTTCCGTTCAGTTTTTGACATATGATCTAACATTTCCATCATTATCCTCATAACTCATCCTTGTTGCCTCCAATAGGACAAGAGGCCCCAGTGCCTTTGAGTCCACAGTAGCCTTTGGGAACCTTCTTTAGGTACTGCTGATGGTAGTCCTCAGCGTAGTAAAACTGTTGCCCCTCCAGAATCTCTGTTGTTATTGGCCCATGTGGCTCTTCTCCTTGTACTAAGGATGAAGTGTAAACATGAGCTACAACAGTAACAGTACAGTAAATATTCAAGTAAAACCAATTAGCACTTTGAGATTTTCATTAATGAAAAGTGCGTTATAAATTGAATTCATTATTATTATTATTATTATTATTAGATTTTTTATTACATTGTGGTCTACTGCAAATGCAATATGGTCACAAAAACAAGTACAAGAATCCCCACAAAACATAAATTTATAAAATATTTAAGACCATACTACCGGTAATAAAATTAAAAAATAATCCACTATTTAAAAACACAAGCTTAACTAAAAATTTGAGTATAAAAAGTTTTAAAAACAAAACCCCTTTGAAATGGAACTGAGTTCTTGTGGCCAACAGAAAACAGGACCATAAGGACTAAAGGCACAATGTACTGATTTGTAATTATTTCTCGGTAAGACAAAAAGACCTATACATGACGACCTTAAGAAAGGTGTCGACCATGAGTTTTTCAAAGATGATGCAAATCTTTAAAAATCAGGGCAGTGGATGTTTAATGTCCAGCACAGAATTTTTTCTTTTAATTTTGGCCACAACTGCTTTACTTCAAAAAACATAAATTTAACAATACTTAGAAGAACTTGGACATTTGTTACATAGACACAATATAGAAAAGCATTTATGTTTAAAAAACTTGTGGGGTGTATGATTTTTGTCAAGATTAAATTAATCATTTTGGTGCCCTTGAGCCAAAATTACCGGTACCCTCAAGGCCGTAAGCTCATTTTGTCCCAAGGGCAGCAGGAGGGTCAAGGACGAGACATGCAAATGAGTCCTCGTGGCTCACGGGGACTAACCTGTTTAAAAAAAGGTTGAATGAATGAAAAAAAATATGCATCATCAGCACAAGAGTAATAAAATATGTTGGGTTATGAAACAGGGAAAAAAACATGAGGACCAAGAATTGATCCTTGTGGAACTCCATGAGCACTGTTGACTTTGATTCATGCAGTACACGCAGCCGAAACAGAAATCTGTTGTTCTGTCAGATGAGGACACATTCGCTTCCATAGAGGAACGTTCAAACTGTAGTTTGGTTTTCAGATGATACGTTTAAACCTAAACAGTACTTAAAACAAGATAAATTTCAGAAGTGAAACTTTCTAATGTGGTTTATTTTACAGTCAATTACCAATGCATCATTTGAACTAACCAAGTTGCTTCAAAAATCTGAAAACTGCTTCCTTTGTCAGTAATAACTTCTTCAAAACAAGCACACATTTTAAAAGGTTTTTGAAGTCTGCAGTACATTAGTCGTGAACTTGTAGTACTTCTCGTTAATATCGTAAAGAGTTTATGCTCTTCAACTAAACAGCAAAGTGACTGTGTGACACACAAAAAAGAACATCAGCTTCTTTTTATATTGCAGTGCACCTTTGTGGCTCTCTCTGTAGGACAAAGCATCAAAGAGTATCTGCTGTCTTTGAGAACTCCTTAAGACACTTTCACACTTCGAAACACCACGAGAGAAGCCTTCAAACACACTAAAAACAACACGTTCTTTCAAACAGACGCACCTGCACACACCGAACACCTCTGACAGGAGTATCAAAGGTATACCTGCTGCGCTGAGTGGCTTTTCCTCCACCTAATAAAACAATGTTCAATCCTCGATAGATCAGTGCTTTGACAAAACAAGTCTGAAGTGCTCTGAGACTGTCTGTGGGCAACAAGAAGCTTGCATGTAGCTCTTTACACCTCCAAACGGTTTGCGGCACTCAGTAGCTTTGCGGGGGAGTCAGATGAGTTCAGCAAGAACCATAAAAAGGAGCGTAGTGCAAGAATGTGGGCTCAAGCTGTTCGTGTCAGCCTATGAACAGTCTCTTCTGTGAATACAAATAGTAGAATTTATGTATGCTGTTTAGCATTAAGTAAAAAATTCTCAAAATGCCTGGTTTGTTTTTGCATTGAGGGTGTGCCCAACATGCAGACAGACAAAAACAATAGAAAATGTCTTATTTAAAAACTCTTATAGACATGTAGTGTGTTTGGTATGAACTATCTTTGTGCTATTTATGCCCCAAAGAGTCACTAAAATAATAATAGAACAGTTTTCATTTTCATTTTGATATAGAGATTAAGAGCACGGTGTGAAATTTTACTTACCGTAATCAGTGTTGCTGCTCATATTGAAACAGTGGAAGAGATTTATCACCAAGCTTTTAAATCCTAATGTGTGTGTTTTATCACACTGTTTGGGTTTTACTGGACCTACCATTACTGGTTTTGTTTACATTCTCCTCCTTCATTAACCAACAACAGCAGGCAACAGAACCAACAAAGATAATCGAGACAGGCTTGAAAACAGATTTTCGTTTCAAATTGTTCCTCATGAATGTAAATTTATTATTAACAGTCACCTTATATTTCACTTTCATAGCCTGTATTAAGAGCTTTTTCCTGTGTGAAACTATCCATGAATTAATATATTGTATTATCGACATTATACAAAGAACAGAGTTAAAATTATAATGTAGAAAGTACTTTGTATTTGTGATATGAATGTATATGTATGTATACTGTATTTATATTTGTAGGTATGGGTATGTTTATTTATGGAAATCTACTGCAAGGTCATGAATATTATTAGTCTTTATGCATATGTGTTTCGTTGCTGTGTTCTGTCATGTGCTTTGCAGGATTGCGGATGGAGGTTGGGTGTGTTTGCCTTGTGCTCTTTTTGTGGATAATTGTTGTGTTTTGTTGTCTTTCTTTCTATCTTTCCTTTCTCTCTATTAAAAAAAATCATCATATCGGTGTGAGAGGATGGCTGTAAGGTGAGAAAGGAGGCCATCTATAAAAGGGAAAAAAGAAAAAAGAAAAAAAGAAAAGAAAGTACTTTGTAAATGTTTTGTTTCCACATAGATTATCATATCTATCTATCTATCTATCTATCTATCTATCTATCTATCTATCTATCTATCTATCTATCTATCTATCTATCTATCTATCTATCTATCTATCTATCTATCTATCTATCTATCTATCTATCTATCTATCTATCTATCTATCTATCTATCTATCTATCTATCTATCTATCTATCTATCTATCTATCTATCTATCTATCTATCTATCTATCTATCTATCTATCTATCTATCTATCCATCCATCCATCCATCCATCCATCCATCCATCCATCCATCCATCCATCCATCCATCCATCCATCCATCCATCCATCCATCCATCCATCCATCCATCCATCCATTGTGAGGATGTCACATGTTCTCACCTGTTTCTCCTCTTAATTGTCTTCCAGTGTCTTCCTCTTGTCTCATTAGTGATCAGTATTTAGTCTCTGTGACTTTCACATGAGGGGGGCAGTTGGTTTCCTGACTTCACACGAGGAGGAGCTGTGTTCCTGTAGCTGCAGTGGCAAGTCCTTGCACATGACGTTAATTGAGCATTGTCCTACATGGTGTCACAATCTGCTGGTCTGCTCCACCTGCTCTCCCACGGGCTCCTTCTTTGTCTGCACCAAGGGTCCCCTTTGGGGACCTGGTAAGTTTTTGCTGTTCCTTCAGCAATTTATCCTGTATGATGTTAGTGCAGTTCACTAATTGTCATTTTTGTCTCTCCGAGTCATCTGGTCCTTCTGCTTTGGGTCCATCCTTCCACGCCAGCCGGTCCAGATTCCAGTTTGAACCGGCCCTGGCGCTCCAGCTCGCCCAGCTCCTGCCCGGATCGTGATCCATCCATCCATCCATCCATCCATCCATCCATCCATCCATCCATCCATCTATCTATCTATCTATCTATCTATCTATCTATCTATCTATCTATCTATCTATCTATCTATCTATCTATCTATCTATCTATCTATCTATCTATCTATCTATCTATCTATCTATCTATCTATCTATCTATCTATCTATCTATCTATCTATCTATCTATCTATCTATCTATCTATCTATCTATCTATCTATCTATCTATCTATCTATCTATCTATCTATCTATCTATCTATCTATCATTGCGTCTATGTTCTGCTTCTACAGTGTATACAGTACATGTATCCTTACTGATTGTACAAGGTGGTGTTTTAGTATCTAATGTTATACAATATAATTAATTATTAAGAATGATTGCCATAAGCACATATCACAAGCTATGGAATATGAGCAGGAGGCCCCGCCCTCCTGGTATAAAACATGCAGCACGTCTCATTTCCGTCATCTTATTGCACTTCACCTCGCTTCAACCTGATCAACGCGGGACCCTTGTACGTGACTCAACTGTCCGACCGGAGGTGAGCGCGGTCCCTGCCCAGGGCGTCACTACAAGGCTTTTCATCCTGCATACACTTAGTTTAGCCCAGCAAACCAAGTTTTTCTCACGTTTAGCCCAGCTAACGTCGAGTTTCTGTCGCTGTTTCATTGACCTGTTTAGCCCAGCTAACTGGCCCACGCGTACCTCCCTGTTAAGCACAGCTAACAAGGAGGCCGAAGAACATCGAACAGCATAGCGAAGAGGAGGATCTTTTCTGCTTCTACCTGTTTAGCACAGCTAACTGGTAACTTCACGCTTCTTCTCTCGACATGGCACCGGAGAAAAGCAAGAGGAAATCGAATTAATCTCTCAAATGTGGAAGGCTTTTTGTGACGCTTTGGGTGCTACCTCCAGCTTGTCGTCCGGCTATCATCCCCAGTCAAATCGCCAAACAGAGAGATGCAACCAGGACTTGGAAGCTGCATTACAGTGCGTGATTAATAATAACCCATCTTCTTGAAGCCGGCATCTACCCTGGATCGAGTATGCCCATAACTCACAAGTCTCCTCAGCAACAGGTTTGTCTCCTTTTGAGGCATCATTGGGTTACTCTCCCCCACTTTTTCCCTCTCAGGACTCAGACGTCTCTGTCCCATCGATTCAGCACCATGTCAGACGGTGCCGCCGAGTTTGGCACCAGACCAGAAAAGCGCTACTCAGGACAGCAACACAAAATAAGAGGTTTGCTGACAGACGCCGATCGACAGCTCCAAATTACCAGGTGGGTGAAAAGGTATGGCTCTCTACAAAAGACATCTCTCTCAAAGACACGCCCAGAAAACTTGCCCCCAGATACATTGGACCATTCCCCATAACTAAAATAATCAACCCATCGACCGTACGCCTACAACTCCCACCATCTATGAGGATTCACTCCACATTCCATGTATCTCACATAAAGCCTGTTATTGATAGTCCTCTAGTCCCTCCAACCAAGCCTCCCTCAGCCCCCCACCCCCGTCTAATCGACAACTCACCGGCATTTACGGTCAGACGTCTTCTGGATGTACGACGAAGGGGCAGAGGATTCCAATACTTAGTGGAATGGGAAGGTTATGGACCAGAAGAATGTTCTTGGATCCCTAGTGCTCACATATTGGATCCTGGGTTAATTTCCTCTTTTTATAGGGATCACCCTGAAAAGAGGATGAAATCACCAAGGGGCGATTCTTGGGGCGGGGGTGGGGAGGTTCTGTAGGAGTTCTAGGTCCACCAGCCATTCTCTCCCCAATTAGCTGCAACCATCTTAATCAGCCACACCTGTTCCTGGTTTGGAGGACTACCGTACTCTGCCTGGGTATAAGAACCTCTGCCAGACATACCTCCAGTGCTGGGACATTATCAAGTTATGGTAAAGTGTATGATCAGTCACCACCAGTCTGTATGAAACCATTGTTTGTATCTGAAGAATGTTTTGATCTCCTGCAGATATATTCTTCTCAGACGACCTGCTCCTCTCTCTCAGCCAAAACTCACCTCGTTTCTATGTTCTGGATCTCATGAGACCTTGGAACTCCTCGGACCTCTCCTCTCTGGACTAGGCTACAAGAAACACAGTATCTGGAGGATCTTGACCTGCAACAATAAAAACAATTATTCTTTTTAAAACTCCTGACTCTGTTCCTTCTTCTCAGTCAGCCACTTGGTGGTCAAAATGTCTAAAAATATGACACACGGCAGGTAGCCAGCCAAGGTGCATCATCTTGTTCCTCTGCAGCATTAGAGCCCCGTGAGGAGTTAGCAAGCTAATGAAACGCTATTTGATATTGAGGGAAAAAAATGAAAGAAATGGAAATGGTTTCAAAGTTGAACGCAACAGCAGCAGAGAGCACTTCGGATTCAAACCAAATGACCGAGGCGAACCGCTTAACATGGTGGCAACTAAGAGCAGCAGTACAACCAACTTCCTGCCTTAATTCTTGCTCAGAATCTAAACTAAGTAGTAAGACTAAAGTAGCTACAGATCTGCTTATGGACTGTTGAGGCACCTGCTCTTATTTAAATGGAGTGTGCTTTTGTTAGTTTGCACTTTTTATTTTTAAAACTGGCAGTTTTGCCCGTCTTCTCTATATAAAACTAATGATTACTATTTTTTGAAGGGCAATTTAATTTATAGACCATAATCTGTACTGTTTTGGTTGAATGTAGTTTTTATTTCCATTTTTTTTTTTTTTTTTTGTATTTAGTTTTTATTCATGCACCTTTTTGTTAACAGAGACTCAGAGTTCATTTTATTTTTTGCTTTTGGTTGTTTTGTTTGTTTTCCAGTTCCAACATTGTGTCTTTTTAAATTAAATCTATTGATCTATGAGAGGATGTACTTGCATTATTATGTCCTTATCATTACATTAATTTAAAATGGCCTGCAAACAATATTATCGTTTATTATCATTTCTAACCTGGACACAAAGCCCAGCCCAGACTGACCCGAATTCGGGGCGGGCCGGGCCATGATAATGTGCTGTATGGGCAGGTTGAGTTGGTGTCGGACTTTTGACTGGGTCCTGCGATCCAATTTTATGATAACATGGCTTGCCATACATTTACCAGCCCCACGCGGTAATTTTACTGTGAGCTGACCAGCCTTGAAAGAGATAAAACGTTCAGATGGGACTGTACTGCCAGGAAGTGACCCATCGCCCAAATGGATGTTCATTCAGCCGCTGCACTCAGCAGACGCGCGCGGCCGATGACCCAAACAGGTGAGATCCCAAAGCAGATGTGTCAGAGCAGTCCGTGTCTGAGTACTGCAGAAGAATGCAGACAGAAACAGAGTTTAAATGCTCTTTTACGACCATGAGAGGACAAACCCCCCGTCAGCTCCAATCTTCTGCCTCTTTTATTCAGCTGCACGGCTCCAACAATTAATAACTAATTTAAAATATCAGGATTTTTTCTGGGTTCGGACCTGTAATTACCGTTAATTTGTCGGGTCGGGCGGGGTTCAGAAATGGCGGCTGCGGGCCGGGTCGGATCAGACGTTTTGGGCCCGAATGCAACTCTACTCTGTTGGCTCTTATGGTATGACGGACATATTTCATGCGAGATAAAATAACTAGATCCAGCAGAAATTTAACATATTCAATGAAGTTAAGTTGGGTCATCTGACGGTTTCTTTTTTTGTTTTGTTGTTGAGACATTTCGTCCTTCATCCAAAGGACTTCATCAGTCTGAGGAGCCACAACAAAACAACAACTCCTCGGACTGATGAAATCCTTTGGATGAAGGACGAAATGTCTCAACAACAACAACAAAAAAAGAAACCATCCAGATGACCTGACTTAACTTTGTTGGATTTTTTTGCCTGGATTATTGAGCATGAACTTTGGGCTCTTAACACATTTTTTATGTTGCTTTCATCTACAGTAGCTCACAGTATTTGAGCCATGCTTATGACATGTAAAATACATCCTGCTGAAACAGACGGAACATTCCAGGAATTTTCATTTGACACCATGGAAATGTATTTTTAAATCTATCACAGACAAAGGGTTATAAACTCAATCATCCAGGTAGATAACAAAAAATGTTAAATCTTGTACAAACTAATCTGGACCAGTTTCTTTAAGTGAGAAACGTTTCGCCCCCCATCCAGAGGACTTCATCAGTCTGTGGCTTGCCAACCAGACGGTAGCCTTCACTGCTGTGTTTCAATTCAACCTCCTGTTGGAATCTCAGAAGTAGCTTTTAACACAATCCGTCATCACGTACAACAATCAAATGTTTTAGTTTAGGCCAGATGGCCAACTTACTCACAGAAACAGCCCGAGGACAAACAAGGCCTAAATTTGTGCTTCTATGATAGACATCCTGTAGGAGTGGTGTGGTGTGTAACGTTGTCCACATGGAGGCGGTGTGGCACCAGCAGAGTGTGAGTGAGCTGGAAGTGATGCAGTGGAGTCAGTAAATCAAAGCTGTGTCCCACAGAGAGGCTGCAGCTGACCTCTACCTCCTCAGCTGCTGCAGCTTCAACACAGGACTCCAGTCTCCCTGGAGGAGGGAACCAGTGTCCACAAACCCAAC
The DNA here is from genome assembly GCA_038048925.1 of Garcialebias charrua. Taxonomy (NCBI): domain Eukaryota; kingdom Metazoa; phylum Chordata; class Actinopteri; order Cyprinodontiformes; family Rivulidae; genus Garcialebias; species Garcialebias charrua. The sequence goes on from JBBPBX010028109.1 coordinate 13,151, forward strand.
AGCCGTCAACAGACATATTTACAGTCGAGCAGAGGAGAACCCTTTGTTTTATCCAGTAAGATTGTGGTGAGCCAGCCGACACAAAAATAAAGCTCCATACCTCATGGCCTAATTAATCAGCCATGACCACCAAACCACAGCGGAGGAGAAGCCTCCGAGGTCCAGGACGCGCAGAGTGGAGAGAGCGCAACATCCAAGGAAAGGTTTACCGTTTTGAGCAAATACACACCTCCACCCTGCCACCCCCGCAACACCTCTTCCTCACTCTCCACCCAACTCTGTACAGCAGCCACAACACGGCGGCCATTTTAGATCCATAAATCAGAATGCATGGCGTCATGCCACTGTGTATAACCTTATGTGGCTTTGCTTTCTCTCTCACACACATACACACACACTGCAGCAGCAGCAGAGGGATGATGGGAAGAATATAGAAGGTAAAGATGGCAAACATGACGAGAAGTCCTCAGGTTCAGCACCTGGGTCTTCATATAGATGGACAGAGAGTGGTGATGAATCTGTTAGGAACAGACTGGCGTGTGTGTGTGTGTGTGTGTATTACTCAATTTGTGAAGACAGAAACCATTCGACAGAACTATAAAGGGTGGACTTGCGTCCTTTTTTAACCACGAGGCTGATCTTTGCTGCCGTGAAAGGTTAAGGTGAGGAACTGGAGCTGGGCAGATTAATTGCGGTGAGATTTAAACGCGAGGACAGTAAACACGAGTCGTCTTCTGTGAGAGAAACGTTCGAGTGCGTGTCCAGGGCTGAGCTCACTCAGCCCAGTCAGCCCTTCCTTTCTTCACGCCTGTCGGAAAGACTTCCATGTCAAAGACATGGCTGAATGGGTGCATCCCCCCCACTCCTCCCTTCTAACTCTCCATCTCCTGATGGATTCTGATTCTCCTTCTTTTTCTTTCTCCAGTGTGAGCACAGCGCAAGGCACCGTGCTACCAATGTCCTCCCTGCTCGCCAGCCAAGCGAGAGAGCCCCTAGCGACGTCGCCATCGCCACAGAGGCGACCCCCGGACACAAATAGGATGTGACACCCAGAGAGAGGGGTAGAGGTGGAGGAGGAATAAAATGTACTCCGTCCTCTTCTGTTCTTTACCCCACAGTCTTCTGTCTCCTTCCCTTTGAGGGCCTTCGGCCGCCGAGCGGTGGGGACAAGAGACGCGCACTGACGTAGAGTTTGTGACACCCGATGACTCAGAGTGAAGACATTTTGAAGATGGAAATGACCTCAGTTTGGTGATTTATGTCATTATTGTACAGTTTTTTTCCCAAAGTATTTTAAACTAAAGATGAAGTTATTTTGCTTGTATTATAATTTGATGATTAAATTAATTTAAGGTTTATTTAGTCAAAACAATGTTTGACGGCTGACTTAAAAAAAAAAAGCTTTTTCAGTGAAGCTGAAAATGCACAGAATAAAATCACTGCATTGTTTATATATTTATAAAAAGATCAATTTTTATGTAAAAGGTAAAAAAAGTAAAGCATTAGCAGCTAACTTTATGTGAATAAATGTTTGACCTGTAGGCTCAATTTGTTAGTCTTGTCAACTTTTTAGACTACAAACTTTTTTCAAACCTTTCAAGGACACATTCGTGAAAAAAATACAAAAAAATTAATCATTCTGGCCAATAAGTTTGATCTCATTGTAAACCAGCAGTGTTACGAATGATGACACAAAACACTTTCTGCATCTTGCAGCACTTCCATAATCTGAAATTATAACCGTGCAGGATTAGAGACATTTCTTTACAGAACAAGCAGTTGATGGGGCACTGGGCGTCGTAAAGCTTTAAAACATTTTATACTATGGCTTTGCATTAAGATGCTCCAATGAAATTATAAGAATATACGTATAAATGTAAAAAGTGCCCACCAAAATGTGGCACCGTTGTAAAAATAAAATGCAATCAGCAAATATTAAAACAATTAAAAAGTAGAATCTTGTGTAATTACTTATAACAAATGCAAGAGTATAAAGACTGATACAAAAAAATAGATTTGTTTTTGCATTCTTTGCATTTGCGCAACTGAACCCTAGTGCAAAAAATAAATAAATTTTTTAACGTTATAAAAAAGTAAACAGACTTTTGCGCACTGCAGACTTGAAAGCTTTCTGTCTCTGTGGTGAAGCGCTGCCTGTGAACACATGAAATCGCCTGACATGGTGCCTGTCAAACACTCCTCTGCAGCACAGAGGTTGCCCTCAATGACCTCGGAGAAGGAGCGACGGCAAGAAAACGACAGAAAAACAGAGAAAAAGAAAAGAGGGACATGGAGATGATAAAAAGACAAGAGCGATGGACAGAAAAAGATGAAGATACTTCCTGATCATATAAGAATCCATGTTAAAAATAAAACGACATTTCATCTGCCTGACTTAAATAATGTATAGCCATCCTCTCTTTGGGTTTGTCTCTGCCCTGCTCTGTTCATCTGTAGCTCCTTTTTCAACGCAGGTCAGGCATCCATTTTAGTTTAGGCTCTAATCTACAGCGAGTCCTCCTACATTTTGTGAGCTGGGACGGTCCACGCACTTCAGGCTTGGTGCAAGATCCAACCTACATATAT